>CM055826.1:14740470-14888868 GCA_029582265.1 Zoroaster sp. YZ-2022
ACACTGCACTCAAAACCATGTTCTCTCTTCTCAAAACTGATTCTGTCCACCAAAAGGATACACACAGCTATCATATGAATATCTCTTACAGAGCATCAATTAAACACTGGTGTGATAAATTTAAAACACTACCATCAAAATACTGTTCAGGTATAGTTGATATATACTGCAACATTGTTAGAGTTCTGAGAATACACAAATGTTACCTATTTTACCTATTGTAAAATGAGAAACACTACAGTAAGAAAGTGCACAAATACAAAAAGGTACAAAGCAAATCTTTATTTGTTACTGTTATATACTACAGTAAAATGTTCAGCTGACTGAACTGACTGCAAACAAAAAACTTTTTGGTAGGCCTACAAAAAATACAATATGAAAATGCAGTGAAACAGATCTACATGTAGGCTACTGTAAATCAGTCCGCATCCCGCCTCTGATCCTGATCAGGCCAGAGGACCTCATCTACATCGGCTGCGATGTTCTCCCTGGCCAAGCAGCAGTGGAAAAAGCGCCTGGCGTGGCGGATCCAACCCTGGCATGCGGATTTCATTAGAAATATTGGCTCGCCTTTCCCTTCCTCGTCCTCCTCCTCCTCCTCTTACTCTCACTCTTCCTCTTCATCTCTGTTCTCCATGCTGCTTCATTTTTCCCCCAACACTGTAGAGGTCACCTGAGGCCTCTTTTATGCTCTGACACATGATTGAAGTGCTTTACCAATTGAGTTTGAACAGGTAAGAAGTGATTGAGACCAATTGGTAATTAGGGTGTGGCATTTGAAAGGTCGGTGTTTTCCAGGTGAACAAAGTGTGCTAAATGATGCGATTTGTGCTTAGACTTTAGCAAAAGAGTATAAACCATGGATTTGTGCTTAGAGTTTTGCAAAAATGTGAATTAGAATTGCTGTTTGTGTGCAACCAATGGAATTGTGCTTAGAGTTTAGCAGTCTGGAGTCTTGTTGTTACATGAGCTTGAAGTTTTCAGAATTGTGTGCATAGTTCCATTTTTTGTGTGTAAACAATTGGGAAAAACTGTAAATGATGTCAGATTGTTGCTTTTACTGAAGACAACATTTGTGCCAAATTTCATGGCCGTCGGATACATATTAATGAAGTTATGGGGAAATACTATTTTTGACCAAAAATGAGGAAAATTTACTTTAAAAAAATGGGTATAGCGCCCCCTAACGGTGACCTATGAAAGTTTTCATGGGCTCATTAGATAGATTGCGGCAAACCGAACATACCTACAAAGTTTCATAAAAATCAGCTGTTGAATACAGAAAATACAGTGGGGGGCACAATGAGAAGCAAAGAAAAAACGCCCAGGCTTTACCTTAAGGCCGTGCACTCAGGCGAGCGATCACAGGGCCAGTGACCGGATTCGTTTAGTGGAAATGAACCGCCCTTGCACTTATACTCCTACGTGCTTTTACCCAAGCCTAAATGAGTCAACAAAACAACCAAGCCAAGTATGATGAATCTCAGACAATCATTCTCTTTCTACTGACTAATAGTGTCTTTAATTAGTGCAACTGACTCCATTTTACTTACATGCAAATACAATGAATTGAAACACATCAACGAGTATTACTACTCGTCTCATCAATACAAGTTTCTATACGCAGATTGTATGGAGCTGTGATAACACCAATCATGAGGTAGCTAAATAACTTGTAAAATGAGGGGTCATTCATATGTAAACCTTGTAGCTTTGCATGGTGAAGAGGATAAGTAAGACTAATTGCGGTGACACCATGTGAAATTCTCAGGACGATCACAGCATACTGATCGAAACGTCGAGATGTAACCTCCAGTTCTTTTCAGAACTAATTACTACTCAATTGAGAATTTCACATGGTGTCACCGCATTTCGTCTTACTTGTCATTCATATGTGTTTTTCCTTACTGTGAGATCCCCAACCCCTCACTTCTACATGCATCATAATCACAGATACAATCAGATAGCGTCTACTCACAGAAGACTTTCTGTACGATTAGACCACAACGGCTGAGACAACACTCCAGTCCACAGAAATACTCCGCCTATATGCCGCTATCCAATCATCTTATATGTTTGACTATTTCCCTAGTTAGCATTTGAAACACCACTGTCACCCAGTTCACTCAGCTGCCGAATTAGTGTATCCCTATCTCCAACTTCTACTATTCTGCGAACTATGTACAATCCAGAGTTGGTTGATTAGCCCTATATGCGCTGTAATGGCAGCAATTGAGCTGTATACTCCCCAGGGAGCTCAGATGGTTTCAGGAATGATTTATGAGCCTTGTGAGCAGGGGTAATAATATAATGCGCCTTGAGCACCACTCTGTTGGTGGATACGTGCACTATATAAGTCCACACATTATTGTTATTATTATTATTATTATTATTAATCCCAAAACTCCAACTGCTCTGTAATTATTAGCTAACTTGGACCAACTCAACTCCAACCAAGAACTGCCTAACACAGTTTCCATGGTAACTACTTCACAAGTTCCATTAGAATTGCCCCTACCCTTAGACTACACAGGCAAGCAACTTTTCAGCTGATCAGCTGATTTCCTCTTTTTTAAGTATCCGAGTGCCATAGAAACTTTAAAACACTGTACAAAGTTTTTTGTGCCTAGCCATTTCCTCTTATTTTTGCAATTACAAAACTGCATGCCTGACTACACTTTTTCACTTCACAACATCTCATCAGCCATTTACGCAACAGAAACATAACTTATTTTTTTAGAAATAACTGTTCTTGTTTATCCCTTGCTGTAAAACATTCCCCACCTGTTCTACCAACTGAACCCTGGCACCAGTGAAGGAACACCATCTATACTGCAGAGCACTGTTATCTTGGCACAACCCAAAACACACATTACTCCCTGCCAACAACAGACTGCTCTCTCAGTGCCCTCAATTGCCCTTTTGACCTCCCCTAACATTATTATTTATTTTATTATTATTTTTTTTTGCCAACTAGTGAAATAGTGATACATGTATACGCGGTTATTGGAACCAGACCAAATTTCCCATACACAAATTACGGTGGTTTAGAGAGGCCTCACAAATCGGGCATACGTTCATACCCTTATGTGAAAAAGTCGTTTAACACAGCAATGCAGAATTCCAATCGATCCAGCAATTTTGGATGCAATTGGACATCGTGTTGTTTTTGGTTTTTTTTTTTAGGTGGGGGGGGGGGGGGGCTAATGCACCCATAGTACTGATTGTAGAGATTTTTCTACATTCCAAGACACAAGGTCCTCATGAAACTGAATAATATTTAACTCACGGTTAAATACTTCAAAGGCCATTTATTTTCTGAAATTTTTATTTCTCGAAATCAGCCGAAGCCCAAATCTTTTTTCACATCGTGTCATAGCGATGCAAGTGGGGAAAAACAACATAATCGAGATTATAAATGCGTAGATGTACTTTCTGTACGTATCGGTTACCGATACACATCCATGGACATCTTTCATGATTTTCAATTAATACAGGGACGAATTTGACCATTCAATGAACGACTTGGCATGGGAATTATCAGGGAGGTGATTTTGAAAGACATTATAATGTGTGGCCTTTTTGTTTGCTTTTATTTAGGGGCGAACTGGCATGATAATCACTGATTGCATAGGGTATATCAATGTGTTGTATACATATAATAGACCTGTCGGTATCGATCCTTCTTTCAGCCGAATGCTGGTTTTTGCCCAAATTCAGTCAGTATTAAGTGGATTGCGGCAGTTATTTCTTGGCAATCTTTAAATGACGAATCCGTTTTGACGAATCTTTTGCTATTCTGCCTCTTCGACCGGCGAGTTTAGGGTAACAAATAAAGTTGATAATTTTTTGTAATAATACCGTTGTTGATAATAGATTGTGTAGAACATCTTGTTTATTTATTCACATCAATCTATCGACATTTTCAAAATGTTATATTAACAGGAAATATACTTTTTCTTTGTTGGGCCTGCACGATATAGGAACGGTACATTTGATTTGTAATTCTTCACTGTATTTTTGAGAACCTGAAATTAACCCATAACTTATCATGTATACCATGTATTCGATTGTACATCTTTTTGATTCATGTCCTTACCTTGTCTTGATAATCCCTAATCACTGCGGAACATTAGGTTCATATCCATAACAACAAATTATTTATTTCAGGGATGCTGATAGCGAAAGCCACGATTTGCAATTCATTTGCCGGCTATCGAGTGGGTACAAAGAACAGTAGTTGGCAAGTAAAGTCAGGCTTATCTATCTGATAGCAGTTCTTTTATGTGGGTTAGTCAGATTATTGCCATTTTAAGTAGTGTTTTGTTGCCAGGTATTTGTCTTAGCACCCTATTATATTGATGATAGGAACCATGGAGATTTGATCAAACCTTCATTTCTTTGTTTTCAAAACGGTGTGGATCACACGTCAATTGTGCACTGCTGCGATTACAGTGTTTAGGAAAAACAACTTTAAACACTGACTATTCCTTATGTAACCGAAATGTATGGGAAGAGTCAAAATTAGGGCATTTACTATTGTCAGTTGCTCTAGTGAAATTCTAGTTGGAACTTGTTAGTATCATGGTAATGATCTGTTCCAAGTTTGACATGGTTCAAAGGGCAACTGTGTAGTAGAACCTACCTGTTTTTCATTGTTGGACATTTTGTCCCTCTTGTGCACTAGGGGATTGTGTTTGACTGAATGTATGCAACTATTTAAGAGCGCATACTTATTAAACCGCAAATTCAACCAATGCCAAGTCAAGTTTTTCGTTATGAATCTATTATAAAGTCAATGGAAATCCGATTGATTCACCATGACAACAGGTACATATTATCGGCATGTGATGAGTTTCAAACATTTCGTTTAAATTCCAGTTTAATATATATAATTTATTCTCACTATTGTGTAAAATACAGTTACAACTAAATATAAAACATGGTGTAAAAGTTATCAAACTAAATTCAAATTCAAATTCAAAATTTATTAAAAATCTGATAAACGAGATTGTCTTGAAGATTCTTAATAACATCACCGATCTTAGGTACATTCAAGGCCTTTAACAGTGGAGTATTTCTGCAAAACTTAGGCAAACCCAGTGCAGACTTGATCAATTTTCAGCCTCCTGTATACAACTGTTATTTAGATTTGGTACCATTACAGTGCTCCAGATATGTAACTTCACTTCAATATTAGTACCATGTTTGCACATTCCAGCCCCTTGTAAAGCGTAGAACGCCCTTTGACATTTACTAATTCTGTCTGTTACATGGCCTTTGCCTTTGAGATTATTAATAAGTTTAACACCAAGATATGTAACAGTGTCAACACAGGTCAATTTAGAACCATTCAAATTCCAGGATGGGTTCGTAGTAAATGGTGATTTATCAAAAACTGTACAAAAGGTTTTACTTGGATTGAATCTTAACCCGTGCGATACAATATAACTGTCTGAAAAACCAATCAATTTCTGTAAGCCAGTAACTGATAAACTCATAAGGAAAAGGTCATCAGTATAGCAGAAGACATTGTACGAGCAGTTGTTAATAACAATACCACAGTTTAAATCACTCAGACCTTCTACTAGATCCTTGTAAAATATATTGAATATGAAAGGCGAAGATAATCCCCCTTGGTGGGTGCCTTTTCTTATGTGAATAGTTCTACATGTAAGACTGTTCCACTTGACCTTAACATACATATTGGTGTTTTATACATACAACGCCACCAATCATCATAGATAACATTACTCAGTTTGTGAAAAATTATGGAATGCGTGATGGCATCAAATGCCCCTCTGCATCTAAAGAACATGTGAAACCGACTGGTGAAACCAAATTGTAAAGGATCAAGCTTCACACCCGTGCTGGATTCCAGAAAACTTAATTCAAATATTTTGGACAAAATATTAGACACAATCACCGGTCTGTAATGTTTAGGAATAGAGGGATCCACATTAGGCTTCTTTAATATGGGAACTAAAATTCCCTCTCTGAAAATTCTTGGAATCACCCCAAATTTAATACATGTATTAAATATTAAGGCCAGGATTTCAGGCAAGTTTGTATGAAAGCCATGTTTCAGATGGTCAGCATTTATGCCGTCAGGGCCTGGGCAGAGGCCTTGTTTAAGGTATTTATGTACCTCAAAACAGACTTACCGTCAAAATAAACTGAATCCAAATGCCTGGTCTCAGACGTTTACATTTCTCCTTAACGGACACCTCAGCCTCGTTGATAACAGGCGAGCTAGAGATGTTGTAATCAATTTAGACTCATTAAAATCAGTTAAAAATGCGGTAAAACTATCTGTTTAAATTATCAACAGAAAAACACTGATATAAATGTGTACACCATCTACTTGTTAATGAACGTCTCTCATCTATAGTGAAACAATGGGTACCCCATAAGGCCCAATCAAGGTATTGTGAACTATTTTTGACGCAAACATATCCAGAGAAATATTGAATTGAATTGAATAACGGCCATGTTTATATCTCTCGACCTTCCGGTAAAGGTATACACATGATTGGGCGCTATTGGATACCTGTTTTTTACATTCATAAATGCCCATACAGTTGAGACGATCTGATTGGACAAAACGTGATCACATGGGGGTGTATTAACTGGCGAAACTAACCAACCAGGAAGTATGCGAGTATGCGCCAAGTATGCGCCACGTTCTTTATCCTGCAGTAAAGACCACTCGACGTACTTTTATTTCATCTCTAGACGAGACGTTCATGGCTAGAAGGATTTCTTCATACTACAAAACAGATGTTTACAAACAATTTATGTTTTTTCTGTAACAGTTGGGAGAATACCATTTACAGCTTGAAATGTTTATTTTAACTAGATCTCATGAAGGAACCGCATACCCCTGTAAACTAATAATTGACATAATTATTCATATTACCAGAAGCCTAGTAAAATACTTTTGGTGTTGCTCATATATTAGCATTAATTATATTACTAGATAACACACTTCTAGTAATATACTTTATAATAAAGCTCACTATCGGCAGCCAATTGGCCAATAGACCGATCTGGCTTGTGGATCAAACAACATGGATGTCGTGACTACTGTTGCTACACCAGTCAAGCGCTTTGCAATTGTCAGGTCGGCGTGTGTGGCGTGAGCAGACGTCAGTTCTCAGTGTAAAAGGATCGCTCTTTTGACAATTTACTGACAGTTTCAACACTAATGTTGACTTTTGGTTGAATCCTCGAATGCAGTCATCTCTGTTTGTGTTCCAGCGTCACTCAGTCCCAAGTTGTCATTTCCCTCAAGGTCACTCTGAAACAAACATACAACATAATTAATACAGGTACAATACTAAACATCAGCTAATTGCTATGTTCCAGCAGTAGAAATATCGAGTATATTGTTGCATACGTTTAAAGTATTTGATTGTAATAAATAAAATATTCTACATAGGACCAATTAAAGACTTGTATTTTGCTGTTTTACATGCAGTTTGCTTTGTAATGTGAAAATCATGATTTTTATTGAAGAAAGTAAAACAAATACTTTGAAATGAGATATATTACATGATTATTGTCAAACATATGATTAAGTAATATTGTTTTATTTTAAAGATTTTTTCTACGGGGAAATAGTATAGACTTGTATAAGTAATTCTTCGATCACCTTTGCTTCGCTTTCGTCTGATTTCTCACGTTGATTTTCAATCATTGTAGCTTTGACCGTAGCAAGGATGAAGAAAACCAGACTGAATACCTTTAACGCAAGATAGCAAAGGCAGAGATTGAGTCAAACATTTGGACACTGACATTATATAGGCAGTCACATTTAAAAGGCCAATTTTTGGCTTCAAAATAAACATATTATTACATATAGGCCTTTAAGTGTTTGCATGATTTGTTGGTGGTTGCCAGTATCGTATTATAGCTAAATGAGTTCCAATAGACACGATGTCAATGAAATGACACCACCGCAATGAAAGCTGATTTGTGAATTGTTTCACGCTACGAATTCGTTTGGTCCATCTTTCTTAAACATGGTAGAACCCAACCTCGTCCCCATATTTTAGCATGATTGCTGTTTTCTGGGATTTTTTTTTAAACGCACAGCCCTGGATTTTCACGGAGACAACGGAGGCCAATTATGACCTCTGTTTCCCTTTAAAAAAAAAACCATAGCCATTCTGATATTGATTTAATTTTGCCCTACACCAACGTGTGTATAGCACTGCATACTCAGTGCTTTCCGAGTGTCTGTGAAAAAACTACACATGCGACTCGGGCGAGATTCGAACCCACGAGCTCCTGCTTACTAGCTCAGACGTCCTAACCTCTCGACCACCGAGCTTGCCCGATGGCGATTGACCGACTAGATTCCTATACATGTATAGCAGCGGGTTCCGCGATATATATAGGTTGGTGAAATTAAATCAATTGTTTATTACCCGACGCAAGAATTTCACTAACCTATACATTCTGATATTGTAATAGAACTGCCCTTCAATTATTAAAAGTGATCCTATAAATTAAGAAAGAAATTACGCTACCCTTCCTTTGTATTTAGAACAATGTTGTTAGATACTTACGTTAAGACCAAAGAGAATCGCAAGGAAGGTGAATCGAAACTTTTCGGCGTTGTAAATTAGGCAGTCACCGCTGATGCCACATTCGATTCGCTCCAGCATGCAGGTGCTTTGTATAGCAGCTCCCATGTACAGCGGGGCGGGCAAGAATCCTGACGGGAAAGTTTCGAGAAATATCGGTTTGAATAACAGACGTGTAGCTTGGGGCGGAAAAGTTGGCTAAGCAAATATTTTTGCTCAGCACTATAAAATTGCCTACCAGTTGAAAGCAGGTCCATGCCCTGCTTCAGCTGTTTTCGTTATGCACCTGTTCATTAATTTAATTACTTGTTTTAGTCTTCCCTTGTGGATTATTTGACGATTTAAATATATCTATTGTACAACTAAAAGCCTTAGGGTATTTGTGGTATTCACATGTAATTAACTTGAATTTTAATTGAAGTATCATTAATTTTGTTACCTAAAGCTCGACTAAACAGAGCTTGCATTCCCAGTCCAAACGTCTTGTCCTTGGTCTCCACACATCTTTATCAGAAAGAAAATTAATAACAAAATGAAACAGTGGTTTGGTTTATAAAGCACAAATATATACATTTTATTTATAAGGGACGTAATTTGGAAATACCACAACCATGTGTTTGTATTAATTTTCATTTGGAGGGGGTGAGGTGGCGTTCAGTCCCAAATTCCAGCTCCCACGTGCCCATGTTACCTGATTGAAACTCCCAAGCCCATATGCAAGAAAGGTTTGATTTGTATTCATAATGTTGTATACGTAATACCCACATCTTTATTTATTCGCCTGGGATGGTTTTCTTATGTTCCCTTGCACGATGTACCTCGTCGTGTAATAGAATTGTTAGAGGATCTTTTTTACATCTTTTTTGGTTTGTTGAAATATGTATTGTCTATTTGTTCCTTTTTGGGTGTCATTTGGGTGTCATTTTTATGATAGCCGTGGGATTCTGATTGGATTCTGAGCGACATTCGAGATTCAGTACGTCGTACATTGGGCACCTTCTCAAAGCTATTCCGGGATAACTTGCGGGGAGATTTCCCCTCAGTTGATTTTTCAACCCGCAAAGTATTCCCAAGCAGTCCAAATATATTGCGGATAAGTTATATAAACATATTGCGGGTAAATGTGTGCTTTGTATCGGGGGAAAATCTATCTAGGAAAAGAATCCACCCGCAACGTTTCCGCAATGATATACCCTTTGCGGAAAACCTTCCCGCAACTTATCCCGGAATAGTTTTGAGAAGGAATAGTTTCAATATCATTCCCCCACTTTTCGACACGGATATCTGCTGTTGATGTTCGTACCTCATTTGCATGATAAGCAAAGGGTTCTTCACAACCGATCCGAACACGACGTTGATGAATAACACAACTGATACTATATAGAACATGATACATGGTTCACGGCATTCTCCCTTGCTTGCCTGCCGGGCCCACTCAGCCTTTTCCCCATCAGAGCTACATTCACACCCAGTGTAAACCTACAAATGTTTCAAAGTTGCATAAACAAAAGATTAAATTCCCAAAGAAAAAGTATCCATAACAAAATTGATGTAATTTTTTCTGATGGTTATTTTGTTCTCTCTATATCCGTGAATCAGTTTTTTCTAGAATCTAAATGAAATGTGATATAAGCACGTAGAGGGCATTTTGTGTGTTTTGAATTTGACATTTCTATCGTTTTGTTATCATTGCGTGCGTAATGGACATGTTACACTCTAAAAAAACGAAGTGCTGAAAATAGCACCTCGAGTGCAGTCACTATTCAAGCTCCTAAACAGTGCTAATATTAGCACTTGAAGTGCTATATTCAGCACTTCGAGTGTACTTTGTATATGCACTCTAAAAACGAAGTGCTGAATATAGCACCTCAACTGCTAATGTTAGCACTTTTTAGGAGCTTGTATAGTGACTGCATGCACTAGCGGTGCTATATTCAGCACTTCGTTTTTTAGAGTGTATTATTGTAAGGGTAGTCCTGTATATCTTCTGAAGCCCTTCTGAAGCGTCGGGATATTACATATTGAACACCATCATTTCGTAGGAGTAACTTCCTACCGTAATGTTCGTCATCGGGTCGTCTGTTTGATTGTGGTGTTCACCAGTGCAGCCAGCGAAACAAGGCGTGACGTACGTCAATCCATCGGTGCCACACACAGGCTCGTACCTCGCGTCAGAACAGACGCAGTCCTTGTTACAAACGTTCAGCGGACTGCCAAAAAAAAGAACCTGATTGTGATTAGTTCCAACATAACCTGACTCTAGATAATATTTTTGTAGTTTATAACCATTTATTGTATGCAAAACCATTATAGTCTATGTTGGAATTAAATATATCATGGTAATATGACATCTATGTGGCCTTATTATTCAATTTGATGTCCAATTGATGTCAATCTCCCCCTTCCTACATACCTTACAACACCATCAGACAAGCCGGCATATTTTGTGTCAGGACACGAAAGGAAGTAAACGATTGGCATGATGGCCGTGCCTATGATGGTGAGAAATACAAGCAATCGGCCACATCCTCTGGCGTTGAGATTGAGTTTCTTGATAATGAAACCGCTCGAGATGTTGCCGATCAGAGCCGCTGGCATGATGATTATACCTTCAAGTGGAGCAGATAGAAACAAAGGATTTTAATTACTTATGAAGAAAGACAGGAAGTAGTATAACCAACCAGGATAACCGAGGCAACGTTAAGAAACAATGACAAAGACAACAATGCCAGTATCATCAACGAAAATGCAGTTCAGGCATTACTGGATTGAGTAATAATAAAATGGTCAACAAACCTGTATTGTAGTTACCAGATTTACAACCTCAACTACGCCCCTCCTCTCTGCCTTTACTAAGAAGATCGAAGGGATTGACAAGATTGTATTTGGGATCGAAACGATAGACCCGTCTATTTTCTTCAGTAATGGCCCAGACCCGCTGTACTAAATGCCGCACGTAGGAATTATTCAAACCATTTTGTACATAAGAAGACACTATTTTCAGTACTTGAAGCGGTAGGTGATCGGAGTAGTCTCTCTGAGACAGCAGCTAGTGACTTTGTCTAGGTGCCAACTCAGTAATTAAAGTTAAGGCGTGTTGACCATTAGATACTCAATTTTGTATCAACTACCAGAGCATAAACTGTCTTAATAATGCAAGTCGGCATTTACAAAAGAAGGGGATACAAGACAAGACCGTAAACCGGGACCTTGAGTTGTTTTTTGAACATTGTGATAGAGGTGGTGTTTCAGATCGTTGGGTATGGAATGTCATTGCTTTGGACCTGCTACAGGTAGTTTGATAAGGTTGCGTAAAGGCTGCGACATTTCGATGAAGTTCTACAGACCAGAGCCTTATGTTTATAAACCAAGAGACACCTTGCTAGCAGATGAGTATCATAATTTAAGCTTTAATTGATATGGTGAACGTAAATTGGAAGTGAAGGAACTTCTGGAATGCTCAAAAGACTCAATATGGTACGACAGTTCGAGCTGCAGAACATTTGAAAACATTGAGGTCAAGTTGTACTTACCGACATATAAAGCTGCATTCGCTGCAGGTAGTTTATATAGAATCTGCAAGTACTTTGCAAGGAAGAATCCAAAGCACGCAGCTATAGCCAGTTGACTGACAGTAGCTATCATGATCATCATGAACACAAAATTCGAGAAGATTCGCTTGGATGATTCAAAGAAATCTGTTTAGAAAATCAAAACCTGCCTTTTTAAAAACCTGATTTTTATCAACTTAAAGGCCCTGTTTCGTCGTTTCGAAATGCTGATCTGACGTTAGATTGTTACGGAGTGTTAGTTAGAAATAACTGAGAAATGATTTGGCCCTTTTGAACAAAATATTACCTCAGACATAAATTCTTCAAGGGATGGTTGGAACCATCATCCACTTAAATTTTTTTTGATCATTTATGCTAGACGTTACTTTTACAGTAAGTCAACCATATTTTGTCCGTGTTGTATTTTTCTGACAATGACGATACTTCCGTATTTCGGAACGTCTGATGACGATCGACAAAGCCGCCTTCTCTGTCATTTTTAATTTACTAGTCAACCCTCGCATTTCGTTCTCAAAAGGGTGATTTATAAAGGGTGACATTTTGAAAAGCAACATGTACAACGCTGGTTCTTCACCTATAATGTAATTCTCTCTCTCTCTCTCTCTCTCTCTCTCTCTCTCTCTCTCTCTCTCTCTCTCTCTCTCTCTCTCTCTCTCTCTCTCTCTCTCTCTCTCTCTCTCTCTCTCTCTCTCTCTCTCTCTCTCTCTCTCTCTCTCTTTCAATTGATGGCAATCTACGTCACCGCTGGTTTACCTTTAATTCCTATTTTTTTTGGTGATTCGTGTGCCTTGTCTTTCGCAGTCAGCGCCTCATCTTTTGTATCCTCGTCATCTTTCTCAATGTCCATCTTATCGGGAAAGAAAAAGAAAGGGATCGAGAGAAGCATGAGAACAGCGCCATCTAGGAGAAAACCCATCCACCAAGCCCCGATCCATTCATTTGTCGCGTCGTACGGTACTGGCCAGTCGACGTAGAGAAAGAGGAATCCAAAAGCTTTAGCAAAACCGAGCAGAGGTGCGGAGGTACCAGCTGACAAGAATACACCTGGTAAAAGAACAGAGAACAATGAGCGACGCACGTTCAGGGCTGGAAATGCCAAACAATACATGTTTTAGAGGTTAAATTATAATGTATATAAAACATTCTCTTGAGGACGATCAGAGCATACTGATCGAAACGTCGAGTTGTACCTCCAGTTCTTTTCAGAACTAATTACTACTCAATTGAGCATCTCACATGGTGTCACCGCAATTACCCTTACGTATATAAAACAATTTCAGTAGTTTATATATTTTGGAGGCAATAAGGAGGCGAACAAATCCGTTTATAAAAAAAATGGGAAAACTTATTAGTTTTCTGCTGAGCTAGTTTGAACCCCCACCCCCTCATGCATATTCATGCGTCTTGACCAACTCAAAGCTGCGTGTGATGGACCCCCAATTACAGTTTTTCCCAATCATTTAAACACGTTTCCTGAAACTATAGCTCAATTTCTCAAAACTCTAAACACAAAACTGAAAAGAGTTAACCATTTTGTCAAAACTCCACAAATCTCTTGCAAAATGAAACACTGCACTCAAAACCATGTTCTCTCTTCTCAAAACTGATACTTTCCACCAAAACGATACACACAGCTATCATATGAATATCTCTTACAGAGCATCAATTAAACACTGGTGTGATAAATTTAAAACACTACCATCAAAATACTGTTCAGGTATAGTTGATACTGCAACATTGTTAGAGTGCTGAGAATACACAAATGTTACCTATTTTGGCAAAACTCACAGTAAATTGCACTACCTGTGTAGCCTACTGTAAAATGAGAAACACTACAGTAAGAAAAATGTTTAGACTGTCATTCTGGGGATGTACAGTAATGATGAAATCAGTGCACAAATACAAAAAGGTACAAAGCAAATCTTTATTTGTTACTGTAATATACTACAGTAAAATGTTCAGCTGACTGAACTGACTGCAAACAATAAAAGTTTTTTGGTAGTCCCACAAAAAATACAATATGAAAATGCAGTGAAACAGATCATCAGTCATTGTTAGGCCATGATTGAGTACATGGTCAACCAAAGTTGCGCGGATTTCATTAGAAATATTGGCTCGCCTTTCCCTTCCTCTTCCTCCTCGTCCTCTTCATCCTCGTCCTCTTCCTCCTCGCCTCCTCCTCCTCCTCTTACTCTCACTCCTCCTCTTCCTCTTACTCTCACTCTTCCTCTTCCTCTCTGTTCTCCAGCTACTCCATTTTTCCCCAACACTGTAGAGGTCACCTGAGGGCTCTTTTATGCTCTGACACATGATTGAAGTGTTTTGCCAGTTGAGTTTGAACAGGTGAGAAGTGATTGAGACCAATTGGTAGTTAGGGTGTGCATTTGGAAGGCCGGTGTTTTCCATGTGAACAAAGTGTGCTAAATGATGCAATTGTGCTTAGACTTTAGCAAAAGAGTGTAAACCATCGAATTGTGCTTAGTGTTTTGCAAAAATGTGAATTAGAATTGCTATTTGAGTGCAACCAATGGAATTGTGCTTAGAGTTTAGCAGTCTGGAGTCTTGTTGTTGTTACATGAGCTTCAAGTTTTCAGAATTGTCTGCATAGTCCATTTTTTGTGTGTAAACAATTGAGAAAAACTGTAATAGACCTACAATGAATACAAGTACATGTAATATAAATTTTGTACAACAAGACTGTTAAACATGACCAGGACAGATTAGAGCCACGCTTTATCTGTGGTTTGGTCTGATTTTCTTTTGGTGCTATCAAAAAGATGTTTGCACAATGTATGTAACAAATAAAATATAATGTGGTTCTTGGCTGGGTTTTTCGGCTGGGAATTCTTTTCCATAGTAGATTGTGAGTTTTTGTTAAACTTTATTAAAAACGTTTCTGAAAATGAAAAAATTGTTACATTCCAGACAACCATATGTACGACGTGGTCCTCGGATGGCCTATATATAATGACGCCAGAAGCCAAGAGATATGATCTAGGAGATGGGATATTCCTCCCCATTGATCTTTGGTCATGACTCACTTTTTGAATACAACGGTGTAAACCGAATAACCGAGATTAAACTGGAATACTAGAATCGAAACCGAATATAACAAGAACCTAATAAACGAAATTAAATTCGAATAATGAAATCGAAACCGAATATATAATGAAACCGAATAACCGAAACTAAACTCGAATAGTGGAATTGAAAGTGAATATACTGAAAACCAAATAAGCGTAATTAAAGTCGAATACTGAAATCGATATCGAATGTAAACAAATCGAATAAATGATATCAAACTCGGTTACTGATATCGAAACCTAACGTATTCAAAACCGAATAACCGATATACCAGTATCGATATTGATTATCGTTATCGACTCACTACAGGCACATCAAGAGACTAATCATAGTCCAGGCCATACGAGGACCATACCATATATATGAATGGTTGTCTGAACTCAACTGTAACACTTCAGTTTGGAAACGATGTTTTAGTTAAGTTTATAAAAACCAAACCGGGTTTTCTGTTCTATCATCATATAATATAAGACTACTGTGTATGCAACCAATGGTCGGATCCCCATATATTGATTCCATGACTCTTCCCTGGGTTCCCCCATGTTGTACATCCTATGGGATTTATAGGTATACAAGAATGCAATAAGCATGTCCACAGGCAACCATGGTGATTGTATTCCATGCTGGGTTCCCAATGTAATCGCCATGATCGAGATTTTACCATGATGCGATGATCCTATATATAGACTATGATTAAATGTTTCCCATGTGGCGGTCTATTTTCACTCATGGGACCATCATTGGGACAACACAATTCACTATAATGGCAACAGGTTAATTCCGGATAAGAATTCCACATCCATGAATTTTCAAAGTACATTTTCTACTTGTAAATAATTTTTTCTTGAAAAGTAGACTAGCCAAGCTTTCAGAAACAGTTGATCCTTTCCTTCTACTGCACTTGGATTTATTTTTTATCAAGGCTTGAAGTTTGGGGAAACGCAAGTTGCATTTTCCCCTGTTTTGTGATGGAAAATTTTAGTTCCCCTCAGTAATAGTTCTTATGCTTCAAAGATAATTATTATTGGTTGACTATGAAGTCGGATACCTTCCCTATCCACCACTACAGAATTCTAACCCAAAAGAAAAAATATGACAGTCTTGTAAGATTTTTAAATAATCACGTTGAAATGTCCCGCCTGTCACAAAATAAAACATTAAAAAGTTGTTTAATTTTTACATGAAAAGATATTTTTGGTTCAAAGTTGAATTCCTATCTTCTATCAAGGTGACCACACCTAGAAAGTAAAATCTGTCCCGTCTGTTACAATTTACCCACACTTTGTTATTTTGTCCCGTCTGTCACATTTTTTTTTCTTTAGGCTTGAAAAAAGGTAAACATAGACTGTTTTACATTTAATACTACATGTCCTTCTTTAAAATAATATAATTGATAAATTTGTCAATAAAAAACGTAAACTAAGTATTAATTATAAAAAAAATACCCATATAGTGTGCATGCACACTACATAAGTATGTGCACATACTGAATTTGCATAAAGTACTGCACAGCCAATCAACTGTGAGAGATACATGTATATGTATCTACTCATGAGAGTAGAGGGACTCATACTTCTGTAGTACATGGTTTGAAGTTACAAGTATGGTGAATCTATAGGTTAGAAAGAGAAAACCTTACATAACAGTTCACCCAAGTTACATTGTTCGAAGAAGAAACAGGAAAAATGAATTGATTTTAATGCAAAAGTGCCAAAATTTTAATGTAAATGTTTGACTTTCACTCAGATTGTAAAGCTGAATCAAGTGCATAATATTTATTGATATCTTTTTGCACATACTTGTTAGTGCCAAAATAGTAAGATAATAATAAGATATTAAAAGATATATATGACAGTCTAGTAACATTTTTAAATTATCACTTTGCAATGTCCTGTCTGTCACAAAAAAAACATTAAAAAGCTGTGTATTTTTTACATGAAAAGATAATTTTCGTTCAAAGTTGAATTCATATCTTCTATCAAGGTGACCACACCTAGAAAGTAAAATACAAATAGCTTTCGATGTTTAGTTGATCTGATATTCCATCTCAAAATCTGTCCCGTCTGTCACAATTTACCCAGACTTTGATATTTTGTCCCGTCTGTCACATTTTTTGTAATCTTTAGGTTTGAAAAACGGTAAACATAGACTGTTTTACATTTTAATACTACACGTCCTTCTTTAAAATAATATAATTGATAAATTTATCAATAAAACACGTAAACTAAGTATTAATTATAAAAAATACCATGTAGTGTGCATGCATAAGTATGTGCTAAATTTGCATAAAGTACTGCACAACCAATCAACTGTGAGAGATACATGTATCTACTCATGAGAGTAGAGGGACTCAAACTTCTGCATTACATGGTTTGAAGTTACAAGTAGGGTGAATCTGTAGTATAGGTTAGAAAGAGAAAACCTTACATAACAGTTTACCCATGTTACATTGTTCCAAGAAGAAACAGGAAAAATGAATTGATTTTAATGCAAAAGTGCAAAAATTTAAATGTAAATGTTTGACTTTCACTCAGATTGTAAAGCTGCTGAATCTAGTGCATAATATTTATTGATATCTTTTTGCACATACTTGTTAGTGCCAAAATAATAAGATATTAAAAAATAGTGCCTTTTGAAGTGAAATGTTTATTAATTAGTTGACCAATGAAACACACAAATCAAAATTAGCTTAAATTCAGGTGTGAATGAATGTGCTCCAATTTACTGTCTCTTAAAGGGGTACTCGCTAATTAATTGTTGTTGACAGTAACTTTATTATTAATTTGTAGTATTAGTTGTTGTTGTTGGTTCAAAATAAATTCCAAAAATGACATTTGTTCATCGTAGGACTAGTTTAAATGATGCTTTATTGAGCATGCAAAAATGTCCCGTCTGTGACGTCCCGTCTGTCACTACTTTAATGAGCCTGGTGTTTCTAGTTCCATGTTTTGAATAACGAAGTCATAATGTTTACTGATTATTTGTATAAAAGTGATTAACTTTAAAAGAAGAAACATTAAATTTCATAGGAGAACAGATAGCTTTTTCCAATGAAAGTCGTTTTCAAAAAAATTGAATGTAATTTCCGTCCCGTCTGTCACGCTGATTTTCCTTTGTCACTATACAGCCACTGAATCCTCTAGTTTCATGGATTGTTTTTTAATTTTAAATATAGAGTGTTTACTTTGACTTTATACATAACTTTAATAGAAGGTTACACCTTACAGATTGTTTTTGGCAGGCCTTTGAAAAAATAGGTCGTGTAAATCTGTCCCGTCTGTCACGCCGGAATTAACCAACAATACAAAAAAACCAAGGCGGGTATATACCATTTTGGTCTAATCAACTATCATAGTAGAAACCCACGACAGTCCCATTGTTGAATGTTTAATGTGCTCAAAATGGGATAACTCATGATGAGATATTCCTTAGCCCACCACCGTGTGATCACATAACAGAATGTTTTCTCCCATGTCACCACCATGTCAAAAACAACTCATGGTGATCACATGAAGGCATCCCATGGCAGGCTGTTTTCTAACTTGTATTTATCATGGGATCACTGCAGGATTTACCACCATGTCAATTTACCACGACGAAACCATACAATACAATAGAAATCCTGTGGGACCCCATGATATTTCGATGGGATGACCATGTGACATTTCCGTAAGGGGTTGGAAAGAATTTAGTTAAATACTAAGTAACTTAAGTTCCATAAAATGTGGCACAGTTTTGTCATAAACGATTTAAATATTATTAGATCAGAATAACCCGGAACGTAGGTCTGAGAGAATCAGACTGACCTAGATGTTGATGGTACCCGGACTTTTAAAGTTTGACCCAAACCGGGTCTGGCACCGATCGATCGTGCATGACCCAGGGGCTTTCAGAGTGCATCTATCGGTACTTACCGATATAATAAGGTGTAGTGGTGCCTCCGACCTGATCGTCAATGTACGTTAAAGCTATCGGGAAGAGAGGGCCATAGGCAAGTCCCATGAGGGCTTGGCCAAGTAGAAGAGCCCAGATCAAATAAATGCGGGAGCCCGAATTATCGATTTCTGAAGCCGTACAATTCTCCTTCTCCCTCTCGTTGTCGCATACAAAAACACTTGCACTAGGTGTAAACAGGATAAATACAAAATGCATTAGACGGAGTCCCAAAACTACGGAGCTCTAGAAGTGTCATCCGACTTGTTGAGATCCTGAGATAATTTATCTCAGGATGACGACATCATCTTTGTAAGGTGACATCTCGACATAATTTATCTCGGGATGACAACATCCTAAACTTATCTCGGGATGACAATATCCTACTTTGAGGATGTCGACATCCCAAGATATTATCTGAGGAAGACAACATCCTATTTTCAGGATGTCGACATCCCGAGATAAATTATCTCAGGAAGAAACTTACTACTTTTAGGATGTCGGTATCCTGAGATAAATTATCCCAGGACCTCAACAAGGCGGAAGGCACTTCCAGAGCTTCATACAAAACACATTTTCTGTAAATGCATACATACTTTGTTTGAAACAACACAAACCGGTCAGCGAAAGTTTCAGCTCGATCATAACGGTCTACACGTGAAAATCGTGAAAAGTTCAAATTTAATTGTATACGCTATAATAAATTTGATTGTACTGATCATAATTATCAGTATATGTTGTTCAAGATTAATTCCCCTTTTATAAAGTTTAAGCGCTTCAGAAGGGATATGAAGGTTATTATTTCTGTATCACAATAATCATTTCGCTAAATTTATTTATGTTCATCTCCCTTTTCTTAAGTTCTCCTTTTTTGATAATTGTAAATTAAAACGATAAGCAAAATGCACGTTGCCTTAATAAGAAGGATAATGCAAGTTGCATTACCTATCAACAAAGTGACCTGCAGCAACATTAATACATGTAATTTCATCAAGAGAAACACCAGCAGAATGATCAAATTACCTGTTTTGAGTAGCATTGTCAGTGCTGACGTCTGTATAGGTTGTTGGATACAAGAAGTGTGGGATACCACTCAGGATGCCACCCAGGCCGATAAGGAGACCCAACACGCCAATAATGCGAGGCCGGTGGAATTTCTGGCCTACGTATGTCACCGCGACGGTTGAAAAAAGACTAGCAAAGTCACTGGTGGAGATGATCAGACCAGAAACGGACGACGTGAGCCGATATTGTTTCTCTAGTGTAGTGAGGATAGCAGCTATGAAGACCCCAACACTGACTTGAAACATCAGGAAGATGGTCATGCAAAACCCAAAAGCCACTGGGCTGTTGAAAAACCCACGCGCCATCTTTATGAAGCTTCTGATAATTTATTTGTGGAAATATTTTGTCAGAGTGGTCGCTTGTCGAAGTTTAGTGCGTTGAAGATTCATCTATCTGCAAATATGAATAAAAAAGTATTTGTAGTGGGTCGATATTTTAAAAATCACTTGAACAAAAATGGAGTGTGTGCACAATCCTTCGTCTTATCTTAGATTTATTTGTATTTAATTAGTTCGAAAAACGTGACTAAACGAATAAAAGCTCGCCGTGAAAAGCACAGGTATTAATATGGTAGCCACGTAATATTATTGTTGTAGTAGAAATAATTTTGTATAAGTCCGTATGCTTTCCAATGCTATGTGTTGTGTTCACTTTACATTTGTGGTTTTGTATATTTTTTATTATGAGGATAAGTAAAGTACTCTATTTTGCTCTATTTTATAATAATATATTCCAACAACTATAGTAATAGACAGTAGAAATTATAATGTGTTAAATAATGTTTCCAAGTCTCTTGTGATTTATACCAAAGAAGTGTTTACAGTCTTTCATATCATCAATATGTTGGCATTTGGTAAACCTATAATAACCTATATTTTGCTTTAAAAACCTATATTTGGTAGATTAGGCACTGGAAATCCTGAATCGATCATCCTGAGATATTCTTCCGTTTGAAGTGTATATTCATTTACATGTCGGTGCCGTCCGACAGCTTTTTTGTATAACATAAACACTAAGGCCCGTATTCATAAAGGACTACTAAACCAATTTTAGCCTAGTGATAGTTTAAATCCACCCTAGTGGCAATTTTAAATTAAAATTGAATTCATAAAGGTTCACTAGTCTTAAACTGCCACTAACTTACACTAAACTAGTCTCACTAACTAGAGGAGCCCTGGGGGTACTTTAACTTCTCACTAAGTGGAATACATGTGCCATTTCTGAGCTGTTCTCTTGCAGTCATGGATGCTAGTATTATTGCTCTACGCGATATCCAAAGGCAGCAGGGTGGTGCACTCCGCCGCGAGAGGATTTTCAGGGACAGACTGAATCCAAATTCTCCCGGCAAAATGTCATGAATTTGTTCAGAGATACCTGTGGTTTTTTACTCGGGCCCCACCTGTCTTCTTTCTCTCTTTTTCATATTTACTGTAGTCCTGTTTAGCCTTCAGTTTTATCCTGCCCCACTGTTCCTTTAGCCGCTTTTTATCGCGTCTCTGCCCGTACCTTGCACTGAATTTGTTTACGATTTCTTCCCATGCCTTCTCTTTCCTCTTAGTTGAATCTGCATCAATACGCTTGACTTCTATGATTTTCACTTTTTCCTGGCATAGTTCTAGCAAAAAGATCTTTTCCATGTAATCCCAATTCTCACCTCTTTCCCTTTTTGCAGCCATGTCTATGTAAGGCCTGTGCATGCACACTCAGTCAACCTTTCCTAAGGGCATTCTCCTATTAGCATAACAATCAATTCCAGGAAACGATTCAGGGTTCATTGTACTTGAAGAAGTAAATCAGTTTTAAAATGCTATACCAAGTTAGTGAGACATTGTAGTATCTACTAATTAGTGGCAGTTTTATAAATACCAAATTAACTTAGTGGGCAATTCCTCAGTAACTAATTGGAGATTAACTTGGTAACAGTTTAAATTAGTGACTCTTTATGAATACGGGCCTAAATGTTTCGTCGTTCTCTCAGAAACGTCAGGTTAGTTTAAGGATATATTTCTTTTGATTTAATTTTGCCCTACACCGACGTGTGTATAGCACTGTATACTCAGTGCTTTCTGAGTGTCTGTGAAAAAACTACACAGGCGACTCGGGCGGGATTCGAACCCACGACCTCCTGCTTGCAGACGTCTTAACCTCTCGACCACCGAACTTGCCCGATGACAATTGGCCGGCTAGAATCCTATAGCAGTGGGTGTGTAGGGCAAAATTAAATCAGTTGTTTATCTCCCGACGCAAGAATTTCACCAACCTATATATATCGCGGAACCCGCTGCTATAGGATTCTAGCCGGCCAATTGTCATCGGGCAAGCTCGGTGGTCGAGAGGTTAAGACGTCTGCACTAGTAAGCAGGAGGTCGTGGGTTCGAATCCCGCCCGAGTCGCCTGTGTAGTTTTTTCACAAACACTCGGAAAGCACTGAGTATACAGTGCTATACACACGTCGGTGTAGGGCAAAATTAAATCAATTGTTTATCTCCCGACGCAAGAATTTCACCAACCTATAGATATATTTCTTATTAATACACAATACCAAATACCAATTATTGATACTTCCCTTATTGGGTGAATAAAAGACATTTGTGACGCAAATTGTGATAAATTTGTGATAAATTGATCGCTGATCAAATAATGTCAGTTATTGATACGTTTATAAAACAATGTTTAGGTAGATTATTACTATGATAAATATCTCATTTGAAATTAATCAACTTCCTTTTTACAAGGGCAATCGAAGATGACAGTTGAATAGCGAAACACGAGTCTTAATAAGCATGGTAAACATTGTGAATGACGAATAGATTGCTTGATTTTGTTTCTAACATGGTAACATATAAAGAAATTAAAAATATGAATTACCGGATAGGGTTGACACAACTTGGCTCCGTCTTATTCGATCCACGAAGTGATCAATACGGCGTGTGAGGTCTCATTTAACCGTAATTATCGTTGTATTTCCGTGCGATGACTGGCTATTTTCAACGCCTAGTCGTTTGCATTGTAAGGAAAGAACTATTACAGATAACATTAGATTGAACACCATACTGTAACAAAAGGTTATCTTGTATAAAGAACAAAGTGTCCTTTTGGAATTGATCCGTCAATGAATGAAGTTTGACCTCACCCACGTCCCCATGGGTCTACCTCGCTCTCAATACTAGATCCTGATGGAAAAATACTAGATCTGGTGCTTTCTGCAACGTTGATTGACTTGCCTTCTTTTAAACAAAATAAATACGCAAAAAACTAAGTTTTAATATATTTCGAGGAAATATTTAATTCTGTTCTTACTGAAATGCCTAGGCCTATTTGGATTTTGTTTTACACATCAAATGTTTGGATGAGTGTTTTTATAAATTTGGGTGGCCTAGTCCATGCTACAGCACACGATATTTTTAGTAACGGTATCAGACAATCCTGTAATTTGCATATCCAAGATTTTTGGATGGTTTAAAATCGTCCATTCCAGGGCGAACAGTGGGTACGAGTTAGGCGTTTTGACTCGCGCAGCACAAATCAGACAAGTCACCTGTTACTCGTAACTGTACGAATAAACCGACGCCAGATTGTGTTCTTATTAATATGACGGCTTATCTTCTTGGGTAAAGGTGAAGTAGGCATAGGATCTATTGGATGTTTGTCAAAATACTCAGTCTGTTTCGGTAAATTCCACATTTACATAAATGCATGGAACAGTCGGAAAATGTTTTTGAGAGCCATATGTTTTGTATTGTCCAAATGACGAAAATCATGGCTGTTTCATGTTTTCAAAACGTAACTTATCTCTTGTTGACTTAATTTTCATGTTTTATACATGGCGAGTATTTTAACTGCTATTGGGATACCCATTTGATTGCGCGGGCTAAACATTACGAAAGTCAGAACTCCAGTTTATAAGCGCCCTCGCTCAGAGGTCAGTCATTGTATCATGTTAGCCTGACGATCTGACGTCACGCTTTGAGGCTAGTGCATTAGGCTAGATACATGTACTGGCCTCAAAGTTTTTTGGGAGATTAAACTTTGACCTTGGTTGGTAGCTAGCGTGCGAGCCTCGAAAAGTGACATCTGGGCTCGTTCCGCTTGCCCGAATGTATAGCAAACGTTCACGCGAACGTTTGGGGACGGATGGGTCAAAGTGGAATCGATTGTGATCGCAACGTTCGCACAACCGCACAACCGCGAACACCTCAAAACTACGTTCGCCGTCTATTGCTAACGTTCGCCAACGTTGGCGGCGCACAATTGGTTCCACTCGAAATTGTTTACAAACATTGGCGAACGTTTGCAACGTATCCAATGAAATCCCTTAAATGGTGCGCCAGGAGCATGTCTTTATTCTTGAGGATAAAAACAGAGGACCAGTCTATATAATGTATGCACGCTGCGCGCGCACGTACGCATGCTGCACAGGCATGAACAATGAGTGATTTTCATTTGCCTCTACTGAGTATATCCGCTCAGTGCACATCGTAGCCCTCTAGTATACAAATATAACATGGTTTGAGGGTGGACAGTCGATATTAGCTCCCCGAGGTATTGGAAGTTGACAAACTAGTTCGCCTCGGGAACTAGTTTGTCAACTTCCAATACCTCGGTGAGGTAATATCGACTGTCCACCCGAAATAAACCATGTTATATTTGTTTTACTATACCTCATACATATTCAGTTGCCATTACAATAATAAGGAGCATCATTGAGCTCGGCAAAAACGCGAATTGACATTTACGTGTGCCGCCATCTTTTCATGTGTATAGGGGTGCACCCCACTAAATAGTGAGGAATTCATGCGCCGAGCTATTTATCATAAAGTGTATGCCCTCAAATTTTTCTGAAAAACAAAGATTTGAGGCCCATTCATTTGATGGATTGTGTAAAAATGGCCCACTATCATAACCTGGGGGTCCTTGGCTTCCAACTGTGAGTATTTTGGACACTAGGCCCTGAAAAAGTGGTCCTAATTTGATTTCAAGCGTAAGGCCTTTTCCAAAATGGCTGCTTTTCAGTGTGGACGTTTTCACTACTGTAGAGGGTGGTTTTCATTGGGATGAGAATAACTCCCTGGAAACCTGGACTTTAGAAAGTAAATAGAGAAGAATATAAAAGGTTATATATCGATCAATATTTTTTCTTTTGGTTTTAAAAACTGTGGGACTTCTAAGTATTTTTTAATGATTTTTGAATATTTTGTATTTAGCACTGTTTACTATGGGAGTTTATTTAGTGGGGTGCACCCATAGGGCCGGCGATGTTCGCGCGTGCGTACTACACCCGTGCGACTGTTCCCCGATTGCTTCGTAAAGCGCATGCGTAGTAGTTTAACGCATATGCGTTAAACTACTACGCATGCGTATTTACCCTGTGCGTGAATACTCGCGGGCGCTTGGTAAACAGCCAAACTAGCATCTGGCACGTGATGGTGAATGGACCAGTGAGAATTCGGCTGTCGATCATGAATATGTATGAATATAGTAACAGTGAATTTGCACCCATTGGCTTGATGATAGCCACTTTTGAGTCGTGTGACACTTTATGTGCGTATGTTACAGTACTAGGCACGAGTGTACTTCTACCAGCCAATGATCGCTGGAGATATTCCGCATGTACGCACATCTACTGCAAAATACGCACAACGCGACGCACTATCGCTGCCCTTTCACCCACAGTGCGATGCACAGTCCGCACGTTTGCGAGAAAACTGGAAACATTTTGTTGAATGTACAATTTTGAATTTTGTTTACGACACTATTAATCAATAGTTTGCGTATCCATTCCCATATAGTGGACAGTTCATTTTAACCTACTGCCTATTCACTGTTCAAGATAGAAAATTAATTTGCACTTTTTATTTCTCTAAAATTAGGACACCTCAGGCTGAATAATTTTCCAGAATATTTGCCACCATCATCAACTTCACAACAAGTATTCTTTTAGGTAAAACATTTCGTTTTTTGGCAATACCAATTAGTACGGTAGTGTAAAGGGCATTTGAACCTACTTTGCACATGTTAATACATGTGTACCACTTAATACTAGTTTCAGACACGAATGTAAGTCTCTGTTTTTGGTGGTGTTCCCTGACTTTTAAATGGAACAAAATCTGTTTATCATAAAGTGTATGTCCTCAATTTTTTATGAAAAACAAAGATTTGGGGCCCATAGGCTACATTTGATGGATTGTATAAAATGGCCCAATATCATAACCTGGGGTCCTTGACTTCCAACCGTGAGTATTTTGGATACATTAGGCCCTGAAAAAGTGGTCCTAATTTGATTTCAAGCGTAAGGCCTTTTTCCAAAATGGCTGCTTTTCAGTGTGGTTCGTTTTCACTACTGTAGAGGGTGGTTTTCATTAGGATGAGAATAACTCCCTGGAAACCTGGACTATCCACACTAAATTGAGAAGAAAATAAAAGGTTATATATCGATCAATATTTTCCTTTTGGTTTTAAAAACTGTTCTAAGTATTTTTTAATGATTTTTTAATATTTTGTATTTATCACTGTTTTCTATGGGAGTTTATTTAGTGGGGGTGCACCCTGAAAGTGCCGTATATACTATTTAATATGAGACATTTCTAGGCAAACATTACACCAAAAAAAGACATGCGACAATGTTTTTTTTAAACGTTAGTTTTATTACATCCTTCCAGTAATTATGTCATAACATGTGAAACAACTGGAGCCCAATTATGCTCAAACATAGGTTATGTGTACCTTTATGAGCCCACAATGTACATGTACATGTTAACCGATAATTGACCCCGATGCTAAACACTGCTGGTGTGCGCACATTAATAACGGTCCGAGAAGTTTGAGGTCAGTTCTGACGCGCCTATGACGAGTCATCGGGGTCAGCTGACAATTAAATGTACATGTACATTATAAGCTCACGAAAAGCATAAGCAGAATACATCTTTAAATTTAAAGCAAATTTAAATCAGAAAGAATTATGGAGGCTACTCTAGGATCTGGCCTGACGTCATAATACCTGCCTGGTACCAAAGTGAAAACATAGCCTGGTATTCTTGCCGAACAACATTCCATGCTCTTATCTTCTGGGTATGCAGAAAGCTCAAATCTGGGGCCAATGTCATAGAGCTGCTCAGCAGAAAAAAATTGCTTACCAGAAATATTTGCTTAGCAGATTTTCTTGGTTACCAGCATAACTTGCACAATAAAACGAGTGTACTTTGGCTGGTAGTCTGTTTTATAATGCTTAGCGAAAATATAAGTAAGTAATCTCAGTCGGTCAACAATCACCTTCTAGAGGAATGCTAAAAACAAAACAAAAAAGAAATTCCAAAACACACCGCAGAGTATAAATTGTACATTAATAGTATTTACATTTATTAATATTAACCTTCGAAATTAATTTTAAAAATATTTTCTACAATTTCGAGGTATAGTGAGCTTAGGAGATATACACCATTGGTAATTACCCAAAACAGAGCGAATTATTATCTATCGGGATACTTGGTTTGATAGTAATGTACCCAAATATCCTGAAATGTTATGTGGAAACGTGGATACAAATTCAAATATGAAATGCATGACCAGCTGATAATTCATTTACACATGAGCACTCATGAATACAAATTATCTTAATGCATTTGCACTTAGTCTTCTTAACAACCCAGCGTAATAAGCTGAAACTGGTTGGTGTCTGTACATATGCTATATTATCAAGTGTACCTTCATTTACAGATATTTCACCATTTTACTACTTTTTTAAAGCGCAAATATGTCATTGGTAAATTGCCATTAGTGTGTTGTACCTCACTTCATGTGATAACGATAAAAAAACAATGTGAATGTTTAAGCTCATGTCATTAAAGTATTCTCACGTTTACGTTCTATACGTGTAGCCACCATTATTTGTTTGTTTTTTAATTGTTATGCTTTTTGAAGATGCCAAAGGTATTCCATTGGTTCATAAGCTCAAAGTCAACTAATCAATACAAACACTACAAAAAGCAGCATTGATGTATTTCAAATCGCGCTGAATTACAGAATATTTCAGTTGTGAAGTATTCTCACGTTTAGATATATATACTTGTGACCGTCGTATTGACTGACTCATGCTGTGTAACCAGGGAACTAACGCGCAGTATTTATCCCCAGTCACATTAATAAAGTTCTTGTACAAACACTTTAACACCAGTAAACAACTTAGTCAAAAAAGGTTTTCGGTTTCTGGTCCTAGGTCGGCTTCAAAATCGGTGCGGTGACGCGCTTTTTGTTTGTTTATTTGTTTGTTTTAATTGTTATTTTTAAGCGACACATGTACATGTATACGCGGTTATTGGAACCGGACTAAATTTCCCATGCACAAAGTATGGTGGCTAAGGGAGGCCTCACAAATTGGGCAAATCTTCATACCCATATGTGCTGCAATTGGAGATCATTTGATAGCAACAACAAAAAATGCCAACGCGCTGGTCTGAGGCGACGCGCGCGTGGACCAGAAACCAGAGACTTGTTAGCCAAACAACATAAAGTTTGATGTCCACCAGTAAGTAATCTCAGTCGGTCGACAATCACCTTCTAGAGGAATGCTAAAAACTCCCCTAAAAAACAAATTCCAAAACACACCACAGAGTATAAATTGTACATTAACAGTATTTACATTTATAAATGTTAGGCTAACCTTCGAAATTAATTTTTAAAATATTTTCTACAGTTTCGAGTTATAGTGAGCTTAGGAGATATCCACCATTGGTAATTACCCCCAAAACAGAGCAAATTATTATCTATCGGGATACTTGGTTTGATAGTAATGTACCCAAATATCCTGAAATGTTATGTGGAAACGTGGATACAAATTCAAATCTGAAATGCATGACCAGCTGATGATTCATTTACACATGAATACAAATTATCTTAATGCATTTGCACTTAGTCTTTTTTGGCCAAACAACATAAAGTTTGATGTCAACCACGACTCACTTCTTTAACCAACCTGATGCTGGAATGATCACGTGTTCGTATCATGATTTAAAAATTTGTCTTACATTAGATACTTTATTTCGGAAATAAAACCAACGAAAATCAACATTAAATGTAAAACTATCGAAAACATTGTGTTCCATGAAATATTTCACCCGCGTTTTCCTTTACTTTACCAGAAATTTCCTGCAGCATTTGAATGTTTTCTTTCTAAACGGAAATCAACCTATAAACGGAAATTAACAAAGCTCCAATTAAATAGAAAATAGCGAAAACACGGACAAAATATCTTTTACCATTATGGTATAAAAACGTATTACACACAATAAGTACTGCAAGACAGTCGATAGCTGTTGCATTTGTTTTAAACCCAACACCTTACCCCATTGTAAATGTAGAGCTGAAGTGACTTAATCAGAAAGCAGTTATATAAGTTTGCGTTCCGACCTCATTCTCCTCATACCCCTTGTTCACTGCTTCCTCAAACCCGTTCGCGTTTATGCCATTCTGAAATAAAAAAGGGGCAAATAATTAACATTGATTTCCTCAAACCCTATACATTAATATAATTAATTAAAAACTAGCACTCTGATTCCATGTTGATCGTGACGACAATGTCCCTTTAACTCTTTTTCTTAAATGTATAATAATCTATTTTTTGCAAAAAATGAAGGCACCATACTCAAGTCTATTGTGTCTAAATCTTCCGATCACTGGACTTATTATGTAATAGTATGCATATATTTCTGACAAACTTGCTTTGATTGAACGTCATTTTCTTAGACTTGTGTAAGTCACATTTTACCTTAATTTCGTCGTCTCTCTTCCTTTCTCTGTCTAGTTTATTTGCCTTCATTGTGGTCTTCACCAAAGCGAGGATGTAGCATATCACGGTGAATAACTAACACAAGATGAAAACAACAAATACAAATGGTAAGACAAAATTACTCTTTTATTATTTACTCACTCAACCCAACTTTTTCAACCAAATAAAATGCTTTTTTCTCTTCATATATTTTAGAAACGCCGTTGGGTGGCTAAGTAACTTGGGTGGGTAAGCCATTGGTGGACCGGAAAGGGGCTAAGTTTCATATGCCCCCCCTCTTTATCGCTATTTATGTAAATTTACCGTTTGGTTGTACTCACCCAATTTTCAGTTTGTTCCCCATTTTTCCCAATGCCCCCTTTTTGCCAAGAACAGTGTTGTCCGATCTTAATAATGATGATCCCTATATTGTACGAGCAGGTCATTTTACTTTTAGGGATAGTGTGTATGATTTGCTCTGTTAACTTCGTAGCCCTCTAGTGGTAAAATTGCATCCCTATTGAGTGCCATGGCCGAGCGGTTAAGTGCATCGGACTTGTGTTCTGATGGCCGAGTCGTCAGAATGTGGGTTCTAATCCCAGCCGCGACCGTGGTGCATGTGACCCTGAGTAAGACACTTATCTATATTTGCTTCTCTTCACCTAGGAGTATAAATGGGGACCTTTGAGGGCAGAGACGGTAATTGTGTTTGATTAAGCTCGTTGCGCTACACATTTTTTTTGGCAGCATGGGCTGCATACTCCCCAGGGAGTTGAGATGGTTCTAGGAATGATATAACTGGCCCAATACTGGTATAATGTTCATGCACCATGAGCGTCAAACTTGGCGGATACCGGCGCAATATAAGTGTCCATTATTATTATTATTGATGAAAGCCACATTGACGTCAAGTGAGTGTTGTGCGTACAGTCTATGCGCGTATTTCTTCTGCCAGCCAATGAACGCTTGAGATATTCTGTGCGTACGCACATCAACTGCAAAATACGCCAAATGCGACGCACTATTGCCCTTTCGATCAACAGTGATCTATTTACGACATGTGCCCTCAACAGGGCCAATTTTATAAAGCTGCTAATCAGAGAATTAGGTAAAACTTGTAGCTTTGCATGGTGAGGATGATAAGTAAGACTAATTGCGGTGACACCATGTGGAATCTCAATTGAGTAGTAATTAGTTCTGAAAAGAACTGGAGGTACAACTCGACGTTTCGATCAGTATGCTCTGATCGTCCTCAGGAGAATCTGAGAATCTGAGGACGATCAGAGCATACTGATCGAAACGTCGAGTTGTACCTCCAGTTCTTTTCAGAACTAATTACTACTCAATTGAGATTCCACATGGTGTCACCGCAATTAGTCTTACTAATCAGAGAATTATGCTTAACAAATATTTTTGGTCGACATTTTTGAACAGACAACCAGCCAATGGAAGTTTAGCTGGTAAAAAAAAAAAAAAAACTGTTTCTGCTTAGCAAATATTTTTGCTAAGCAATGTAAAACAGAATACCAGCAAAAATGCATACATTTTGTATGAAAGTTGGTAACCAAAGAAATTGGCTGGTAATCAAAGAAATACGCTAAACAATTTTATCTGCTAAGCAGCTCTATGAAATTGGCCCCACCTCATGGGTTACTCATTTTGAAGGTTTTAGCTAGAAATGATGATAGGGTGATATTTTCATTACGTTTATTCCCAAAAGTATTGACAAGAAGTTAAGACGGAACTGTTGAGCGTTGTAGATGAGACAGTCACCGGTGATGCCGCACTCAATTCGTTCCAACATGCATGTGCTTTGTATGGCAGCTCCGATGTACAGCGGGGCGGGCAAGAATCCTGATGGGGAAATATCATAACATCATTGGGTTTAATTGATCAGACGTTTAATTTGCATCATAGACTGAATAATTGACTGACTAATTCAGTAAAATGTGAAATGTGTAAAATAAAATCTATTCGATATAGACAAAATAGTTCAGATTGTTTCAGAGGAAATTGATGGAAATTTCCAATTAATCACACATCTTTAAGTGAACAAAATTGAACAACAAGTCATAAAATAAAAATTAATGTGAAATTATCAATTATTTACCTAAAGCACGGCCGAATAGACTCGTGACTCCTAGCCCAAACGTCTTGTCGCAATCGTCGACACACCTGCATCGAAAAAGGTGAATAACTAATTATAATCACATGAAGATTTAACATGTGTGGGTACTCTCGGGTGGCTTTTACGACACAACGTACGTTTATGCCTTTGAACACTTCCGTTGAAAATGCTTTTTTTTAAGCCCCGGAGGCTGTTTATTTTGAGAAAGTGGCAGGTTTTATGTGATTCGTGAATAACATTTAAGGAGGACTTGTTGATGGTCAAGACTTGGTAACACAAGGGTAGGAGTAGGGTATATTTCAGCTATATCGTCGGCCCCTGAATGGTCCAAGCTCAAACCCCAACGCCCAGGTAATATGGTTTCAGACTTTATCCCGCTAGGTTCTAACCGAAGTGGTCTTTTTCTGAAACATCAGACCATTATTCAGAGTAGGTTGCAGGCTCGAGTCCTGTTTAATTACTGCACTTAAGACAAACGAAGTCATTATTAGGCACTCTTTAAAATACGATTTCATTTGTGGTTCATTGTAGCTAGTTAGTTTTCTTTGTGGTTCATTTTAGCAAGCTAGTTTCCTTTGTGGTTCATTGTAGCTAGTTAGATTCCTTTGTGGTTCATTGTAGCTAGTTAGATTCCTTTGTGGATCATTGTAGCTAGCTAGTTTCCTTTGCGGTTCATTGTAGCTAGCTAGTTTCCTTTGTAGCTAGCTAGTTTCATTGTGATTCATTTTAGCAAGCTAGTTTCCTTTGTGGTTCATTTTAGCAAGCTAGTTTCCTTTGTGATTCATTGTAGCTAGTTAGATTCCTTTGTGGATCATTGTAGCTATAGTTAGATTCCTTTGTGGCTCGAGTCCTGTTTAATTGCTGCACTTAAGACAAAAGAAGTCATTATTAGGCACTCTTTAAAATACGATTTCATTTGTGGTTCATTGTAGTTAGTTTTCTTTGTGGATCATTCTAGCTAGCTAGTTTCCTCTGTGGTTCATTGTAGCTAGCTAGTTTCCTTGTCTGTCTGAGAATGAATTGAGTTTATTGTATTACAAAACATACCTCATTTGTATGATCAGCAGTGGGTTCTTGTTACACGAGCCGACCAAGACGCTGAAGAATAACACAACTCCCACTGCATAGATCATATTACATGGTTCACGGCATTCTCCCTTTCTTGCCTGCTGGGCCCACTCGGTCTGTTCCCCACCAGAGCTACATTTACACCCAGTGTAAACCTACAAATGTTTCAAAGTAGCAAAGTGACCTACTCATTAAATGCCTGCCATTGGTTGTCTTGTGTTGTTAGACCACCTCTGTGGTCTGTTGCGACTTTGTATGCTCTTTAGTAAAAAATAAAAAAATAAAAAAATAAAAAAAAGTATACCGTTTTATTAATTTGAGGCAATTTCTGTAACATCATCGTAACATGCTTCAAGTAATAGGTATGCCGTAGTCTGCAGCACTATTATGTCATCAGACCCGAAATGTTATCGAGCCCATTATGTCAACCGTAATCCGTCAACTGTAACCGTAACCGATGTCAACCGTAACCGTAGTGCTGTAATCGTGGCCCATAATCACAACCGGACGATATGTTAAACACAGTGTAGGCCTATTCATGTATTCAAGGGGATTGTGTCATACCGTGACGTTCGTCTTTGGGTCGTCTGTCTGATTTTGGCGTTCACCAGTGCAGCCAGCGAAACACGGCGAAGGGTACGACAGTCCATCGATGCCACACACAGGCTCATATCTCGCTCTGGAACATGTGCAGTTATTGTTACAGCTGTTCAACGGACTGCAAGAAACAAAATAATATATATATATAAATATATAAGAAGAAGTTAACTTGCCTTTGTAGCTATCAAAATAGCTGTCAGGGGAGTTACAGAAGTAATGAATATAATTCGTAATTCATAAACAACAAAATTTTCGAATTTCCGAGATGCTGTCACTTTTAAGAATGAACACAAAACATCTTAATGCCTTTTCACTATTTTCTTGTTAATAAGCTGAAACTTTCACTGGTTGGTTGATTTATGTATGTTCTGATTCAAAGAGGGTAAACACACTTATATAAAGCCTTTCTACTAACATTAACAATGCTAAACCTTCCTTTAAATTACTTAGACCCTATTTACCGCAGGAAACCTAAATGCTCTTGCAGTGTTTGAATATTTGTATAATATTCAATAATTGGGTTCAATGTACCCTTCTTTTATGCTGTGCTAAGACAGAAGAACATGTCACTTGTTTTCAGTTTGATACCATAATTCGTATCATTATCTTCGTACCTTACCACACCGTCAGACAAGCCGGAATATTTAGCGTCAGGACACGAGAGGAAATACACAATCGCTGTAAACGCCGTGGCAACGATCGAAAGAAATACGAGAAACCGGGCACACCCTCTGGCGTCGAGATTTAACCTCTTGACAATGATACCACTTGAGAGGTTGCCGATCAGAGCCGCTGGCATGATTATTATACCTTAAAAAGACAGTAAATATAAAGAGGTAAACGCAGTTGATACCAGTTTGTAGATATTAATAACACGGCCAACAATGACGGCAGCATGCAACGGCCGGCCAATGTTGTCAACAAGAACAACGAAAAGTTCAACCGGCAAACTGAATGAAACGCCGGGCAGTGAATCACACACTAAGAACCACACACAGCTCGAACAAGTAATGAGTACCTTCCCAAGGTGTCGCTGCAAACGGAGAAAACCGGATTTGGGGAAATACAGACTAGACGTTTTCGTGAATCATAATTATGTTCAGCTTTTGGTCTGAGGCAACTGAAGTAGATATGACAGTCATATTAGTGTGTATTTGCAGTAGAAAACAAAGGCTAAGTGTGATAAGGTCGGTCTGTTTACGTTTGGGGAGTAGGATTGAGTTAATTCAAGATTTAAATAAAGCAAAATCAATTGATAAGCATAATTATGCTCACCTTTGTTTTGCAAGACCTTTCTTTCATGGTATTGGCAAAATGAACATTTCTTTTTTTGCTATTCAAACGAGTGTAATTACATCCATACTCTGCGAATCAAGAGCTGTGTACTGAAACCTCACTGTGCACGTTTCAGGTTGTTTCGTTGAAAATGAATTCAGCTCTCAAATAGTTGTTTTCATTCTTATGTTGAACGGGATCATCAGGTGAAGATCCATTTCAAAGTTGAATTTAATGAACGTTTATTGTCAGACAAAAAAAAAACAAGTATAGCCTAAGCTGCTTTTAGATAATAGTTTGCTCAATTGTAATTACACTGCAAAAACTACACCTTTGGTGTTAAAATTAGTCAACTCACACAAACACCATAAACACCATGGAAGAATAAAGTTGACACCACTGGTGTTATTTTAACACCTCACTTTTTGCAGGGTACCCACTTTGATCTCAATTTTACCCAGTTTTATCTTAATATTACCCAGTTTTACCTCAATTGTACCCAGTTTTATCTAAATGTTGCCCAGTTTGATCTCAATTTTACCCAATTTTATCTGAATATTACCCAATTTTACCTCATTGTACCCGTTTTTTTCTAAATATTTCCCAGTTTCATCTCAATTTTACCCAGTTTTATCTACATATTACCCAGTATTACCTCAATTTTACCCAGTTTTACATCAGTTTTACATGGTGATGTAGTACTTAATATTGTCACAGGTTTTTTCAGACCTGCAAGTTACAGTGTTTCAGGGGGTTTTGAGGAATCATTGGCTTCATGACTCAGATATTAGTAATACGCATGCACGTACCAACTAGTAAAGCTGAGAATGATGCCGGTATGCTGTATTGGACCTCCAGAAACTTTGCCATGAAGAACCCAAAAATAGCACCAATGGCTAATTCCGCGATAGTCCCAATCGAGATAATTACGTACACAAAATTCGTAAAGATGCGTTTCGATGATTGAAGGAAATCTGTCATGCAAAAAACGAAGAAGATATAAATGAATGAATGTTTTATTAATTGACCTGTAGTTGGACATTACACAAAGTTCTGTGCACCTACAAAATAAACTCCTCAAAAAAAGTTCGGAAACTCAAGTTTGACTGACGATTTCTCTCTTGTTACCAACTCATTTTCCTTGCATTTGGTATCATTGGAAAGCCCTGTTATTCCTCTTTACAATGGTGTGCCATTTGTTATGATTACGCAATTGGGGGATGTGCAGCATAGCTGAATATGGGGGTGGGTGTAAAGTGAAATGTTGCAAAATGCATTGCTATTGTCAAAAGTGTATTGACTCTTGCTGTTAGGAGTTGTTTGGAAGATGGATGTGTCTTGAATGATTGTCTGCTTACTAACCAATATTTAAAGGTTGTAGGCCATAAATGTGCCGGAAAAGTTCAGAAATCCACATGGCCTGTCACAATAAATTGCCTCCGGGATAGCAACTCTGTTGTTAATGTGGTTGAGTTTCAAACAGAGTAAAAGAATTTGTCATTTTCTGCACTCAAACACCCAGTAATTCTCCATCAGTAACAACAAATCTCTCTCACAGTACAATGAAACTCTCTATCACTAACAAAAGAAAAAAACAAGACGTAAGGAAAGTCTTTTTTCTGGTTTAATCATTGAACAGCTTCCTTCATTGAACAAATAATGTTAAGTCAAGCGCCTCAGTAGCGGGTGAACGATCCGAATGCAGCCACAACAGCCTGGCACCTCCTCCTCATACTGGTCACGAGCCGGGTCACACGTTGCTGTGGGATGGCGTCCTATTCATCAATCAGGATCTGTTGCAGATCCGCCAACGTGGTTGCATCAGTGACTCTTGGGCGTACAGCACGGCCGAGCTGATCCCACAGATGCTCAGTTGGGTTAAGGTCCGGGCTGCTGGCAGGCCATTCCATCCTTGTGATTCCCTCATCCTGCAGATATCCTGTGATGATCCTGGCTCTGTGGGGGCGAGCGTTGTCATCTTGGAGGATGGCGTCCGGGACAATAGCAATGCATTTTGCAACATTTCACTTTACACCCACCCCCCATATTCAGCTGTGCTGCACATCCCCCAATTGCGTAATCATAACAAATGACACATCATTGTAAAGAGGAATAACAGGGCTTTCCAATGATACCAAATGCAAGGAAAATGAGTTGGTAACAAGAGAGAAATCGTCAGTCAAACCTGAGTTTCCGAACTTTTTTTGAGGAGTTTACAACAAGAATATTTAAGTGTTAAGCCATAAGCCCACCGGCGAATCCTGGGGGCCAAAGGGGTCTATGCCCCTCCCAAAAGTCGCCCCACCAAAAACAAGGGATTTATTTATTTTTTATTTTATATATATTGATATCGACGTAATTTGGGTTGCATCATGAGCCACAATACTTAGCAAACGTGGTCCTGAAAACGGTCATATTGCACCAGATATGGTCTAGAATAAATTTAAAAAAAAAACAAATTCGGCCCCTTAAGCAGCCGTCGTGAATTTTCCCCACCAAAAGACCTTTTGTTCTAAGATCGGCCCTTGCATAACCCTGACTGATTCGAAGGCAGATAAGTCTCTTTAAAAAAAAATAATAACGAATGCTACTTTTCGCTACTTTACCTTTAACCCCCACTTGACTAAATTCCTGCTTTTCATTTATCATTTTCTTCTCCTCTGGTACGTCTTTTTCATCTACCTCAATGTCCATGTTCTTAGGGAAGAAAAAGAACGGGAATGAGACGAGTGCGATGAGGACGCCATCAAGGAGAAAGCCTATCCACCAGGCGCCAATCCATTCCCTCATGAAGTCGTACGGTTCCGGCCAGTTCACGAACTGTTGCAAAAAGCCAAAACCCTGCAAAAACCCAATTAGAGGTGCGGTCGTGCCAGCGGACAAGAAGACACCTGCCGAAATAATGAGAAAACGTTAAAGAGCTTCCTTGCTAATGTTAGTGGGGAAAGTATAACTTGGTCACCCACATGCGGGATCGCCTCCGGGTATCCCAATCACCCCTGTCCTCCGTGCACCCGGCCAACTCTTACACCGTTTCTGCTCCGGCATCGCGTTTGAGCACGCCTATGAAGCTTGCCCTCTGGCCTCCTTTATTCTTCTGTCCATGCTTTGGGTATGGTCACTGTCTTGACCTCATGATAACGCGTGAAAATACTTCACCTCTAATCTCGAATATAACTATTCATCCTGGCTTATCTGATCATTATGCAATCATGGTAAATTTGAACCTTAAAAAACCTCCCATACCTACCATTTCTGTAACTACTCGCCACTGGAAAAAAGTAAATATTAAAGATTTATGTCATGATATTGAATCTCAACTGGAAAATGTAAACCTTGAAGATGGTGAGCTGGATTCTTGTGTCAGTCTATTTGAATCTACTGTCCGTAACATCTTGGATGATCATGCTCCGCAAAAAACTCGAACTGTTAAACTACAATCTGAATCCCCTGGTTCAATGATGATATCCGTGCTGCAAGGAAAATCCGCCGTCAACTTGAGCGAAGATGGCGTGACAATGGGAAACTTGGAGTACATCGGCAAAATACTGTAACCAACGTGATATTGTGAAGAACATGATTAACCAGGCAAAAATAACTCACTACTCATCTCTTGTGGAAGATAGCTCTGGTGATCAGAAAAAACTCTTTAACATTGTTGAAAAGCTGCTTCATAAACCCAAAGCTCCAGTGCTTCCATCTACACACTCCGATCAGGACCTCGCAAATGCTTTTTCAAACTTTTTTGTCACAAAAATTGAGAATATCCGTCGTGCTTTTCCCTCAGTACCTGCCATTCTATCACAAACACCATCACGCAAGGATCCACAATGTAGACTGTCCATGTTTGAGCCTACTAGTGTTACGGAGATCAAGAAACTCATCATGTTTTTTCTTTGTTTCCGCGCCTTGAGCGCCCAGCAGGGTGGATATGTGCGCGCTAAAAATCTTTATTATTATTATTATTATTATGAAATCGCCCTCAAAATCATGTGAACTTGATCCAGTGCCAACTTTGCTAATAAAACAAAATATTGATGTGTTTGCTAAGTATATCACAATTATTGTAAACAGATCTCTTTCTTCCGGTTGTTTCCCTAATAGCCAGAAGGTTGCTCATGTTAAACCACTCCTAAAGAAACCCAAGTTGGACAAGGAAGTTTTCAAAAATTACCGACCAGTAGCGAATTTAAAGTACCTTGGGAAAACAATCGAGCGAGTTGTTTCATCACGGATCTCTGACCATGTTCGTGCTAATAACCTGTCGGACACATTTCAGTCAGCCTACAAACCATTTCATGGAACGGAAACTGCTCTTCTTCGCGTCAACAATGACATTTTATCTGCCATGGATGAGGGGAAAATCACTGCATTAGTTTTGTTAGACTTAAGCGCCGCTTTTGACACTGTCGATCATAAAATCCTTCTCTCCCGCCTTCAATATCATCTTGGAATACATGACACAGCCCTGGATTGGTGTAAGTCCTACCTTTTAAATAGGCCTCAGCATGTTTGTATTGGTAACGCTATCTCCGAGCCTGTTACTCTTGACTATTCTGTACCCCAAGGCTCTGTGCTCGGCCCACAGTGGTTTACTGTTTATACCTTTCCAGTTCGTGATATCATTTTGAAGTATGATTTAAATTACCATGTTTACGCTGATGACACGCAGCTTTACATTACTTTTAAATCTTCTCAAGAACCTGCTGATTCCTGCATTAAAACACTGGAGAAATGTATTCAAGAGATTCGAAGTTGGATGAGACAAAACTTCCTGAAATTGAACGATGAAAAACAGAATTTGTTCTATTTGGATCACGTCAGCAATTGTCTAAAGTTTCTCTTCCATTTATTACAATTGGTGACTCGCAGATAACCCCCTCATTACATGCACGTAATTTGGGTGTTATATTTGACTCGACAATGACTTTAAAACCACATATCTCCAACATTGTTCGCATATCATCATTTCATATCAGAAATATAAGCCGAATTAGGAAATACTTGAATAAAAGTGCTGCTGAACAAATTATACATGCATTTGTCACATCACGGTTCGATAACGGGAATGCTCTCCTTTACGGTCTTCCGCAGAATCAAATATCTCGTCTTCAGCACATACAAAACACAGCAGCTCGTGTTGTGACTTTGTCCAGAAAGTCATGCCATATCACGCCAATCTTGAAAGAACTGCACTGGCTTCCTGTTTCACAGAGAATTGTTTTTAAACTTATGCTAATTGTTCACAAATCTTTTAATAACATTGCTCCAATTTATATTTCTGAACTACTTAAAGTCTACACTCCATCACGCAATTTGCGCTCCAGCAACATGTCACTCCTCAAGGAACCAACTTCAAAACGGAACTGGGGTGATAGGTCGTTTTCTGTCGCAGCTCCGAGACTCTGGAATCATCTTCCAACTAAACTCAAATCTTGTCATAGTATAACCAGATTCAAGTCGATGCTTAAAACTCATCTTATGTCACAACTCTTCAAAGATGATGTATATTTGTAATTGCATTGTAGGTACATGTATCTCGGTACATAATTTGTTTTCCCTATGCTATCATTGTATATTGTTTGTATTAATGTTTTTCTTTGTTTCCGCGCCTTGAGCGCCCAGCAGGGTGGATATGTGCGCGCTAAAAATCTGTATTATTATTATTATTATTATTATTATTATTATTATTATTAACATTGGTAAATTACCAGGTTATCAAATTAGGTTATCAAGTATTATCTAACAACTGTCTTGGTTTTAAGTTGCTACAGGAAGCAATCATCCTGATAAATTAAGTGTTTTCGTCGTAAAGAAAACTTGAATGGCTATGTCGAATTTTAGTATGAAACAACATTTCCAATCATAAGTACTATACAGTTTTCCGACGTTTTCTCAAAAATGTGAGTATATTGCAATGAAATTTTCACAGCCTAGTTTAAAGATATATTTTCCTGAAAACTAGAGGATTGAAAATACCAATGTTGTTCATTCCTTTTTAAAGGGCAACTATATCATCACTGTCTTTAACGTATTTTGTTTTGTAACATATGAAAAAAAATATGCCAAATAAAGTGACGTTATTCGCATGATTGAAGTGCTTGATCCAGCCTATTATCATTTCAGGGTTGAGTTCAAAACCTACTTTCGTCTCAAAAGTGCTATTTGCGGGGGTCATGTCTGGTTGTTGTTGTTTTTTCAATACAACAGGTGGAACGTTAATAAAATATTTTCTCCGTTTGCATATAACTATTGCATCTTCTATTGTCTAGGGCACGTTCGTTACGTTTAGAGTTCAATTTTTAGTAGTGTTTACTGGGATGAAGGCAATGAAGCCCAGAATTGATACGATTGCCCATCAACTTGTAATTGATGTGAACTTGGATTTCGTATTTGCATTTGAATTATTTGTGTTCGGGTTGAATTGAACTGAACAGAAAAACCACAATACTTCACAACAATGCGGATGTTGTCCTCGTGCATTTGTATTCGGTAAAAACAGAACTCAATATTAACGAGGGGCTCTAAACCAATATTACTAGTAAGTATGAACATAGAGCTGCTAAGCAGAGAATTTTTACTAAGCAAATATTTTGGCAAAGCATTATAAAGCAGACTACACGCAACAGTAAACCTATTTTGTGTGCAAATTGGCTGGTAACCAACCAGAACTGCTTAGCAAATGTTTCTGGTTAGCAATGTTTTCTTCTTAGCTATGAAATTGGGCCCAAAACACATGTGGGCTTTAAAGGCAGTGTGTATATTAAATGTTGCTGACATTTGGTGTAAAGTTAAAGTTGGTATCAGACATACCTTGAAATCTTTCTGTCTGAGATATTGTCGGTTTAAACAACGAAGAATTCTGATGACGAACGGTTTGAAACTCCACGTTATATTGAATACGAAGTAGGCCTATGTGTCTGTTGATCTAATTAGTTTTTCAATGCGTTTTCACTTTGTCTAGTTATTGATTCGACATTATGAGTTAAACGTTCACGTTGTTTCATAGTAGTTCTATTCTACGGCGTTCTAAAAAGGACACTGGCACATTGTAAGAAGAGTGTTCACATGTCGCACTAGAAGTGTTCAAGTGTCGCACTAGAAGTGTTCGTGCGTCGCACTATAGAAGTGTTCACCGTTGCGGGTTTTTTCTCATATGAAGATCCATATGTGACTAAATTTCGAATGTTAAATAATAAAACCATATATTCAATGGCAAAGCCATACTTTTATGTGCAAGGCCATATATTTACTAGCAAAACCAATTATTTAGTCTCAGAAGCCATCCATCACCCCTTTATTTGTTTGAAAAAATACATGTACATTGATTTAGGGTGGCGTGGACAAGCGTGGTCGGCCAGCCACGCTTTAATATGCCTGGCGAGAGCACTGTTTACAAGAGTTGTCATTCAAATGTAGTCCATCCATCTTTCTCCATGATGCATTATGCAAGTTATCAAAATATACGTTTTATTCCCACGATGTTGTACGCTGAAGCTTTGGTACATGATGTGTAATCAATTTCTGGAAGATGCACTTTGGTTTCATGCGGCCACTGCGTAAGCGATTCCGATCACGTTATTACAATGACATGAGATGATTGTTATCAATTTTATAAAACTGTTTGTCTGAGTCATACCAGTCTGGAAACAGGATATCAAAACAGGATATCAGTATTTATAGGTGGTGTTCCATTTTACAAAAAATTGCAATCCTGCAATTTTTTGAAATTCGAAATAACAATTCCTTTTCGTCTCCAAAATTAATACACTTTAGACAGTAGGCCTAATTAATGACACAATATTTCTTATGATGGTTGATACTTTCACCCTTATAACTAAATAAGCTTTTAAATCATAGTCAATTTGATGATCTGGTAAATGGTAATTACCAATTGTACCCTTCCATTTGAATTCAATTTTTAATACTAAAACAAATTTTTAAACTTCTAAACAAAATCTAGTCATTGTTGAGTATACGCAGCATTGACCACACAGAACCAACAAAACTGCAAAGAAGTTCTGAAGAAATGGCCAGTGCATATGAGGTTAGGGACCAGTGAGAAGGGAACCAGCACTCGCGCTGGTCATATTAACGAGATACATAATGTGCCAATAAGACATCTGATTCGACCACTCCCATCCGAGCTAGATGAACAGAAAGTATTTTCACTCATGGAAACAATCAAGGTATAAAGCCTACATTAAGCATGGGCGATAAAAGGATAATATCGAATGAACAAAAACATGTAAAAATATTATCTACTATCTAGTAACCTACATCCTTTAAAGTATCAACTAACCAGTCATTAGTACTTACCGATGTAATACGGTGTGGTGGTGCCTCGGACCTGATCATCGAGGTAAGAGATGGCTAACGGGAAGATAGGGCCATAGGCGAATCCCATGAGGGCTTGGCCAAGGATAAGTGCCCACATTTCTGTAATCCTGGAGCCCGAATTATCGATATCGTCTTGCGAGCAAGTCTGTTCCTCCCTTGAAGCATCACACACAAAAATCGGGGAACCGGAAGAACTGATGACAAAATAAACATTATTACAACGTGTGGGTTACGTTACCAGGGGCGTAGCGAAGGCATTTTCTTGGGGGGTACTGCCACCCGAAACCGCAGCTTGTTCCGTACAATGTATTACAAAGTAAAAACAACTGATAACTGATAACAAATAACTGCCGACTGAAAACTTATTCAGGGCCAACCCTTCTTCTAGTACGTTTGATGGTTTATTTGCCGGATGAGGCTCTAAATGCCGACTGAGAAAAATCATTGGGGGTTGTCACACCCCCGCTCGCTACAGCTCCGTACCGTACGTTACTTTGATGTATATTCAGGAGGAACGACAAACTGCACCGCCGCCCCAGCTGTTAGTTGCACCGCCACCGTTGCCAGCGTAACGACCACCACCACCACTACCATACAGCCACCACCACTGCCACCATGGTGTGCCCACGAATCCCGGTTTCACGAACAACTGCAACAGCAGCATCTTGCAACATTAGCTACAAGAACTAACATGTGAACGTACTCTCTTAATGTAAAAGAGTGAAAACCACTCTTTCAAAGAGCTATATGGTGGACAAGTCTTTTTGGAGTGGATAAAGAGTAAAAATTAGTAGTGTATAAATAGTGAATTGGTAGCCTTTTACTGTATTTTTCACTCGAATCAGAGTGGGTTTCACTCCAAAAAAAGACTTGTCCGCCATATTATAGCTCTTTAAAAGAGTGGTTTTCACTGTTTTACATTAAGAGAGTAACCGTTTTGGGATATATATGTGTGGTAATTCTGGAATGAAAATGTGGTTAAACCCATCGTGTAAATCGACTGGCGAGGCTAACAGAACCGATAAGGGTCCTCACCATGCAGGAAAAGGACTAAGCAGACTCCAAAAAAGGCTACCGGAATAATCAATAAACATGACCCATCCTCGAAAGCTTCAGGTTTGTTTCCGTCTTAGTTTCAATATTTTCCCCAAGGAATGGTTTATTAAACCATGGTTACATTGGCTTGTTTCATTACCTGTTTTGAGCACCAGGACCTGGGGCAACTTCTCCATCTCTGTAAGCCGGATACATGAAGTGCGGTAAACCGCTCAGGATCCCGCCTAGGCCGGTGATCAGACCCAAGATGCCGATGATGCGGGGCCGGTTGCTATGTTGCCCCAAGTAGGTGACCGCAGCAATGGACACCAAGCTGGCAAAGTCACTGACGGAGAGGATCACTCCAGACACGGAGGACTTGAGCCGATATTGTTTCTCCAAAGTGGTGAGAGTTCCAGCAATATAGACCCCAACGGTGACTTGGAACACCAGGAAAAGGGTAAAACAGAAGCCAAAGGCTATCGGACTGTGGAAAAACCCACCCGCCATCTTGGAGGACCTCTAGATTTATTTCACTCCAACTGGTACCTTCCACTTCACTCAAATAACTGCTCACTATTATATATCGTATGAGGCTTAATATAATATTGTAAGCATCGGTACGATGAGTATTGGTATGTCAGCCGATATTTGCTGAGACTAACCACGCCTACAAACCCGAATGCATTCATGCCTGGTGTAGGTACGTAGGTACGCACTATTGTGGAAACATAATCTGACCCACTGGTTGCGAAGCTATAGAAATAACCACAGTAAACCTAATAGAGTGGGTTTGCAGTAACACCATGTATTTAATCTCACTTGAGTTGAGCGGCTCTGAGAAGCACCGATGGGGTAATCAGGCCTGTGATTTCTCAGGATTTTTTCCAGATTTCAGGATTTTTTGCAAATCTCCATTTGCCTCCAAGGATATGGGGATGTAGAGAGTCTGTAAATCTTCTAAAATTAAACATCCGGGAAGTTCAGGGGAGTTTCCTCTAGACCAAAGGGAGACCCATTTTCCAGGATTTTTTACTTTTATCAAATCACACCCCTGGGTAATTCGACGTTTTCAATCAGTATGCTCTGTCCGTCAGTATGCTCTGACCGTCAGTATGCTCTGTCCGTCAGTATGCTCTGACCGTGCTCTGACTGAAGACGGCCAGAGCACAGTGACCGAAACGTCGACTTTCTCACAGGCTCTTCTCAGAGCCGCAAAACTCAAGAGAGATAATTACATGGTGTTACCGCAAACCTACTCTATTATCAATTTACACCTTGAAAACCTTTAAGTCCTATTTCACAGTTAACCCCTTTTAATAGGCAAAGTCAGTTTATTAAAAGCACAATTGGCTCACTTAAGACCTTTTATTAAATTATCTTCAAACAGAGGTGGAAATAGTATGGTGGTGTTAAGTTATCAAGTACACGACCAAGAAGAGAAGATTAATAACAAAGTGAGTAAAAACAATATTTTTTGCAAAATAACTGTGATTATTGTCACTGCGATCACACATCCGGTAGTAAACAAAACCAACGTAATTACATAAATTCATAAAATGTAAAGGGAGTGTACACCATAGTTAATTACCTGATTACACAATTACTGTATTATAATCTAAAAACTTACTGTGTATTTGGTGATGGTATCAAACAACCTGAGGTCTGACACATGATGTAATTTTTTTCAGAAAAACATTTGTTTGAATACAATCAAACAAATATGAATGCTATTTTCACTATTTTCTCTTTTATGACTCAAGCTGAAACTTTCAAAGGTTGTTTTTTGTACTTCTTCACCTCTTCACTTGCACATAAAGTGTGGAGGCATTTGTAGAGATTTTGCCAATGGTTTAAAACCTCTGAATGTACATGATTATATTAAAACTTGCAGTCGCCTATGTTGCGTACTTGTACCACCGGCATGCTTGTATCTGCAAATTTAGGTTGAGCTCTATGTCATTTATCATGGTTGAGGTGTTCGAGGCCTAAATTTCATTTTACTTTTATTGTGATCCTGTTTTCCCCCTCTGTACAACCTGGCGTGTCATTCAGTGGCGTTGAGGGCTTTTCATTGTGGGCATATTTGTGAGAGGCTGATTTGTAGTATGTTTTGTATGACTTTTATGTGTTATTATCCGCTTAGTAAATCGTTTGGATTTTCAAAAGTCACCCAGTAATTGTCAACACAGATATGTGGGCGTTCTTGAAATGAACTGTATCCGTTGGTGAAATGTCTGTACATGCATCCATGCTTTATAAGATTGAATAGATATGTAATGGACCATCCTGTGAAATGTTCAACTTTAATACGCTGTGCCATTAGGGCAAAACATAGTGAATAGATATGTAAGGCCAAAAAGGGCTCTGGTTTTCTGGTAATAATTCGGCTTCAATTTGTTTTTTGCCAACCAGTAAAATACGTGATTCATGTATATGCGGTTATTATAACCAGACCAAATTTCTCATACACAAAGTATGGTTCTCATACACAAAGTATGGTTCTCATTCACAAAGTATGGTTCTCATACACAAAGTATGGCAAACGTTCGTAACCATATGTGAAAAAGTCGTTTAAAACACAGCACGGCAGAATTTCAATCGATCCAGCAATTTTGGCTGCAATTGGACATCGTTTCATAGCAAAAAAGGACAGAAAGCTAAAAACGCGCGAGTTGGATGCGACTCTACGTATTCAGAGTCACAGTTTTTGTTCCTTCCAGATTACAATGAGGACCTTTAATGTAAATTATCAGCTCATGAAAAAGCACAACGAGAGTGCACCTTTAAATAAAACACTTGAGATGGAATAATTAGTCAGAATTATTAATTATAATTAAAATACCAAAGGTGTATACTAAGGCCTTCCAAACATGGTGCCACCGCAATGCTACATCTGTAGGCTAGGGGTGACGATATTTTATTTTTTATAGTCGATTATCGACGGCCATGATACCGGCGATATACGATATTATCGTCTCAATTGCGCGGAGTTTTTAAATATTTTAAATATTTTTTACATGTATGTATCGTACATTAACTACATTGGACACCGAAATGTGAACTACTTTTACATGCAAGTTCTACAGGGAAGTTCCATATTAGGTAATAAACGGTTCTGAAATTTTTCAAAAATGCAATTGAATCGCTCCAAAACGAGCCAAGTACTTGTTGGTGCTGTGTCTGCAATTCTCGTCTGCAATTCATAATGTTACGGTCCTGGGGACATGAGCGGCACCGCGTCGTGATTTCGAACTGTTTATTTTAGCTCTTCACGGTACCGTAACTTCGTTGATTGTACCGTATAATGACATGAAATTTTGAAACAATTTGTCACTCTGGCGATATTTTAACTAAAAAGAGCGATATAAATTTGATATCGGCTATATTTTTGGAATGTCAGCGATAATTTTGGAATATCGGCGATATTTTTGGAATATCGTCAATATGGCGATATTTCGATATCTTCAAAACCATAACCGATTTAGCCGATATTTTTTTGAATATCGTATCGTTACGATATTATCGTGATATCGTCCACCCCTACTGTAGGCCCAATTGTTTTTCTTGCATGCCTACAACGTTCAGGTCCCGTCGAATATTATTTATCCTATCCACAGACGCGATGACTCAACTCAACAACTACAACAAAAGAGACAATGATGGAAGTTCAAATTCTTACAGCTTCCTTCGGCATCGCTGCTAAAAGCTTTGTGACGCTGAACCGGCACACCCACACTTGAACTCCAAACTGTTGTAAATAGTTGTTTTATAGAGACTCAGTAAATCATACCAAATCATGTTAAGGGTACTTGAAATTGTTGTCCGACATGTCCTGAAGCACCCCCAATGTATTGACACAGCCCACCGGAGGTACAACACATAAACTTCAAATGAACCCGGCAAAGCCAACAATGAAAGGCGTTTATTGCGCTGTAAAAAATAATCACTTTTTTAATGCAATATGAATATCCAAATGTATGGATAGAAACTGAAACATTTATAAAATACAGTACACAATCTAATATTTTACTACGCCTATAAGTTAGTTTTTGGAAACGTGACACACCAGAATCTTCAGTTACAATTGAACTTCAGTGTGTGACATCTAAAATAAACTGTTTGTGTTGCTGTACAAAACAATTTGAAATGTGACATTCGCATATCAGACGCCGTTTCGAAAGCATCCCGTAGGCTATACACCTTGTGGATACTTAGAAAATTCAAAGTGCCAACATCTGACATGGTGGCTGTCTACACATGTTTAGGCCGATATTAACGTACTGGTACGCTAACCAGGTTTGGCACAGTTCTATTACTGGCCAACAGGCCCAAACTGTTGAAAAACATGTTGCCCGTGTCATTATTGGGCATCGGTAGGTCTATCACTTGTATACCTCGGCATTTGAATGCTTAGGTATCTCATCTCTCACATCCCGCAGAGGAGACCTGCTGCTCAAGTTTGGTAATAGGCTACTCAATTCTATCAGATTTAGAAATATGCTCCCCTCAGAAAAAAAAGTAAATGTCTCCAGTTGGAAACTTAGGTCTGGTACCTGGACCGGTCTTCTCATGCCAAAGTGCCGTACTGACAGGTATAAGAAGTCTACCATCCCCTCAATTTACACAGTATCCTGAGATGATTCATTGTTTAATGTATGTTTATGTTTGTGGGTGACATGAGCAACATTATATATAGGCTGGTTCATGCTTCGTGCCTGACAGACTGTCAACGCTGGGTTCGGAACAAGGCATGAGTTGAACACTTTTCAAACTGGCACGAATTTATGACGTCAGGATTCGGCGGTTTGGGTGAAGTGTACAATTTATTTTTTTGTATTTATATATTTTTTTAATCACAATTCCCAAATTGTGTTGGGGTTTGACAGATTTCTGGGTCGATTGGAATTCTGCCGTGCTGTGTATTAAACGACTTTTTCACATAGGGGTATGAACGTTTGCCCGATTTGCGAAGCCTCTCTTACTAAGTCTTAGCCACCATTCTTTGTATATGGGAAATTTGGTCCCCGCATATACATGTACACGTATTTTCCTGTTGGCAAAAAAAAGGGGGATTCTCAAAAAAATAATTAAAAAGCGCGTCACCGCACCGATTTTGAAGCCAACCGATCACCAGAAACTGGAGACTTTTTTGGCCTTAGATTTGGGATAATAATTTATTAATTTTATAATCAGGTAATTACCAATATTATACCTTCCTTGTAAGTTTTACAATAAGTGTCCAATCTTGAAATTGAATTTGCTGATTTGTCGAAAAACATACGTCTACATTTTGATACTTGGTAGACCTAATGACAAAGCATGTTTAAATCGTTTTCAAAATATGTTATGTTGAGGATGTGTGAGAATGTATACTGCGGTATTTTCAATACCAACCCTCCCTCCCAAAATGAGTACTTTTGCACATTATTTAGTGAAGAGATTTGTAAGAAGGATGAGTTGGAAATCTTAGGTGTCACTGTTAATAGAAAACTCACCTGCGCTAAGCACATTTCCAACATAACAGCCAGAGCCGGACAAACGGTTGGAGCCCTAAGGAAGGTCGCAGATAAGCTGGATGTCAAAGGGAGAGCCACAATCTACCAGGCCCGGGTAGGCAGTGTCATGGAGTATGCTGGATGAGTGCTTCAACCACCGCACTAACACTTCTTGACTCCATCCGGAATAAAACACTGAGGATCATGGGTGTGGATGAACAGCACTGGCTCTAAACATCCCCTCATTACATCATAGACGTCAGGTGGCGGCTACAACTGTGCTCCACAAGATGCACACCAGTTTGTTCCCGCCACACCTGAAGGTGATGCTTTTTTACTCAGCCTTATGTGATTAGAAGAGCAACCCGTGTACTAGTCTATCAATGCCAAGCCATGCACTCACTGTACCAGTCTCTAGAACCTACTCCACTGACAGGACCTTCGTCCACACTGCGGTCCATGTCTGGAACAGACTCCCAGACAATGTAGTTGGAGAGATCAGCAATAATGGTACTCGGTCCTTCAAGAGTCGCCTGCATCAACATCTTCTATTAGATTCTTGAAGTAGCAGAGAGTTCTTTGCCATTTTCCTAAGCTGATTGGCCCATTAGGATTGTCTATATCTGTGCATGACCTGGTCATACCTATTTGTGGCTATTGTTCACCTTAACACTTTATATAAAAATGGCCAAAAAAGTCCCCGGTTTCTGGTCATAAGTCGGCTTCAAAATCGGTGTGTGTGAGGCTTTTTTATTTTCCGGTAATCTTTTATTGGAACCAGACCAAATTTCTCATACACAAAATATGATGGCCAGTACCCCTATGTTCATACCCCTATGTGAAAAAGTCATTTAAAACACAGCACGGCAGAATTCCGCAAAATAGCAATCCGTATACTCTCTGTACTACATTTAATATATTGAAAGATTTCCAAGACCAAACAGTCTTCCAAAATAGGTTAGTTTTTCCCTCCCTCTTGATCTGCATTCTGATTTATAGCCCGACCTACATTACCATAGATGTACACGACTAGCAACCCCCATTCCCCATCAGTTGTACATTAATTTTTGACGGACCCTTATTCAGTGGCTGGACCATGAGGTAAGATGTAGTTCGAGACGGAGGGCCACTGAAAATGATTTAATTCTCGTAACATCCGGGGAAAGAGTCGAGTTTAGGCCGACATGACACAGCAGGGGTGCATCCTGTATTTATGAGGGGTATGAACTTAAGGTAAACAATCTTTAAAGGACGGTAAACAAAGTTCAACCGGGGCAACAAATCAATTCTGTTTACGGACTCATTTACATTGGGGGTGAGCTAGACCAGCGGTGAATAACATCCCAGCCAATATGTCATGGAGGTAGAATACCAGAATGCTATCCGTGTAAACTTACGTTTGTGTAATGCCTGTGTCAATGTTTATTTGTCCGTTGTCATTATGTACTGTCATTAACAGAGCCATCTGAAGAATAATGCGAGAAAACATTTCCCTTAAACCTTGAATGTTATAGATTGGAATTTGGTCAAATGTAACTTTTATACGTTCACAGTGCATGGTCTTAAACAAAGTTTCAAAAATATCAGATGTACACAGTCAAACATCTATGATATATTATGATTGTACACTCAAGACAAGCATTTTATTGAAACAATTACTCCATGTATAGTTCCATTGTGCCGTATATAGTCATAGTGATAATATCAGGCTTGAAGACATGTGCAGACTTGAAGTGAAAACCTTAAAGGCACAATATCGCCACGATCAACAGGGCTAGTTTTAGATTAACCCAGTGACTGAAAATAATGCCCCACTTGATAAGGTCATATTACCGTTACTGCTGCATAATGAGCCAGTAATTTTCAGTCACTGTGTTCATCTTAAAGCTAGGACACCGATTCCCTGCCCCGTTGAAAGTCTTTTCTGATCGTGACGATATTTAACCAAAACGAATACGAGTAACCGTTTCTGGTGCTACGTTCGTATTCCAATCCATTCTAATGTTATCGGAACCACAGGTCTTCAGATAAGAGCAATAGCTAGTAGCATAATGACAACCAGTGCCGTAATTGTTCTCAGTGGGCATTTAGAGCCTCATTCGGCAAATGAAACATCAAATGTACTACAACTATAGAACAAGGGTTGGTCCAGTAAGCATGGGTTTGCGGGCTGCAAATGTATTGTGTTTCTAAGCACTGAATATTTGCCGAGTTGATTGTTATCAGTTGTTTTTACTTTGTAATAAATTGTATTTTACTTACAGAGCAATCTGCGGTTTCGAGTGGCAGTACCCGCGCCCATTTTGAGTCGGGACTATATGATTTCAAATTGGATAAAATTTTCTCCCGATCAGGAACAATGGCTGAAAACGATTTATAGGAGGGTTTCCCAGATGCCATGAGAGTTCAAGCTTATCCCCCCTGATTAAGGCGTACACACACGTTTGTAATTGTGTTACCATATGTGGATAATCTTTTATTCTCTTGAGGAAAAACACATTCTTCAAAACATAGTCATTTGCACTGAAGATTATTTTTGAAGCGGATTTTTGTACAGCGCGCTTATCCAGCAAATCGGTGCTCAAGGTTTACCATTACCAGAAAAAGGGTCAAAACATTTCCATACTTTGACATAGTCGCTGAACACTGCGGATTTTTGTCTCAATCTTTCCCTTCAGTAATCTACCCCATTTTGCGACAGGTACAAAAATGCTTGCTTTTTGAGAAAATTGAGATTTTATAAGTGGTGAAAACCTTGTGTGGGCGTGTTTTAAGTCCACATAATGTCTCAAGAACCTGAATTAAGTGGACATCTTGTGTTGTCAGGTCCACACAGGATATGTAACACGAACTCACTGTATACTACACAGAAAGTTTTTAAATTCAATCATAATAATTAACAATTCCTTTAATTTATAACACATATCTTCCTGAGGTCCATATACGCTTGATGTAGCGCACGTATCCACCAAACTGGTGCTCGCGGTGCATGTCATTACCCCGTTCATCAGGCTCAATAAATCATTCCTAAAAACCATTGACGAAAATCTATTATGAAAATCTGCAGGTGAGTTATTAGCCACAAATTATTTGTCAACCTGTCTAACTTGGTTAACCTATGAAAACACATGGACTGTAATAATTTAAAATGGGATAAAGGTTTCTCCCAATCAGGAACAATGGCTGAATACGACCTTGTGAGCGATGTAAGAGGGTTTCCTAGAGGCTCATGCCACAAGTGCTGAAGCTTACCTTCCATTGACTATGCCTCTATGAAAAGTCACGTACACACGTTTGTGTTACATACCCTATGTGGACACTCTTTTATTCTCGTGAAGAAAAAAACACATTCTTCAAAACATGTTTGTATAGCGCACTTATCCACCAAATTGGTGCTCATGGCGCATTTATTTCCCCCCTCATCAGGCTCATAAATCACTCCTGAAACCATTGATGCTTTCGAAACTCTTACGAAATTCTGCAGGTACAAGTACGTTTTGTAGCCGCAACACCTGTCTAAATTGGTTAATTTGTTAATTACCACTGTTTCGGTCGGCTAAAACTCAAAAAAGGCATGCAGTATGCTTGAGTTATATCAAGGTTTACCATTACCAGAAAAGGGGTTAAGGAAACATTTCCATGCTTTGACATAGTCGTTGAACACTGCGTGCGTGACAGTAACAAAGGAATTTGGCAATACTTTTGCTCGTGTCTCAGAAAAATGAAAATGTAGCCGGCAAAGATCACTGATATAAAAACAACAAAATCGTAAAGAGAGCGGGCTGATTAAACAATCTTTTGTAAGATCTTTGCCTTCGGAATTGAACATTACGATGTTTTTATGCATGAACTATTTTGAGCTTAAGGCCCCCCAAAAGTCCCCGGTTTCTGATCATCAGTCGGCTTCAAAATCGGCGCGGTGACGCGCTTTTTTTCGGCCATATTTTTTTTTGACCAACAGGGAAATACGTGATACACGTATACGCGGGGACCAAATTTCCCATATACAGAGTATGGTGGCTAAGAGAGGCCTCACAAATCGGGCAAACGTTCATACTCCTATGTGAAAAAGTCGTTTAAAACACAGCACGGCAAAATTCCAATCCATCCAGCAATCTTGGCTTCAATTGGACATCGTTTCATAGCAAAATAAAAATTAAAAATGCTGACACGCGCAGAGACCAGAAACCAGAGACTGTTTTGGCCTAAACAGGTGGCTTGCACAGTACGTCATCGACATTAGGTGGGCTAGTTGCCTTGCCTTGGTACGGTATAGTCAGTATTGGTAGCAGATCAATATGTTAAAACAAACTGTTGCGTTGTCATTATTGTATCTTTCCTGGAAGGTTGCTCCTTGCAAAGATGTTTCAGTCATCGCATGTGTGTTGTTATAAAACGACGTTATAAAGGGGCATTAGTTGCTTATAACAGAATGTGCATTTTAATGTCTGTTTCTATTGACAAATGTTGAGTTTGTTCGCATATTTTATTAGTGACATGGAAGACTATGAAAGACAATTATAATGTGAGAGATTGGCTCCAGTTTCCTGATGTAATCCACATATGGGTTTTTTTTTTAAATAATTTCCTTTCTAAACATTGACATTAGCCTTTATAACGTTGTATTATTATTTTAAAAAATCATGTTCTCCAGGACTTTGTTTTTATGCAGGACTATTTTATAAAATCAGTACATACAATCATCATATCTTGTCGCGCCAATGCCGCATCCATTTTAGGGCGGTATCGTTTGCTTCCTTAAGGTCTAGGTCGGAGCAGTGGGGACCCAGTGGACATCCACGGAGGATGTGGAACATTGTCTGAGGTGTCTCGCCACAGGGGCATTCAGAGCTGGTGGCGAATCCCCATTTGAAGAGGTTGTCTTTGGTTTTTCCTACTTTTACCCTTGCCCTATTTAAGGTTACCCAGTCCTTTCTGTTGAGGGTTGTTCCGCTGGGCAAGGTTTCATTCGGGCTTGGCAGGGCCTCATTGTGATGCCAGGGGTCGATCTCCTGCCAGCGCTCCAGCCTGTAGGCCACAGCTTGGGTTTGTTCCAGTCCCTCCACGGTTATGAGACTTTTGCGAGACTTTAGTCTTTGTCTGACGACCTGGTGACCATAGAGTGGATGTCTGGGATCATTTTGTTGCTTGTGTCGTTCAATTTTTGCATTTGTTTCCCGTCGGATATATGGTGGTGGGATGCCGGCTAATCTATACAGAGCTGGCAAGGGTGTTGATTTTAGGGTGCCAGTAATTATCCGACATGACCTATTCAGCTCTGGATCCACTTTGTATGCGTGGCACGACCTTGCCCATACTGGTGCACAGTACTCTGCGATGGAATAGCACAATGCCAGGGCTGTCTGTCTCAGAGTTTTTGGGTCCGTTCCCCAGCTAGTGGTGGCAAGTTTGCTGAGGAGATTGTTCCTTGTTATAAGTTTGTTTTTCAGTTTGTTGACATGTTCTTTGAAGGAAAGAGTTCTGTCAAGAGTGACACCTAGGTAAACTGGATGAGGATGGTTTTCCAGTTCGGCGTTGCCCCATCTTATTTTTAGCTTTCTGTTTGCTTGGTGGTTGTTAAGGTGGAATGCACACACCTGTGTTTTACTCGGGTTCGCATTGAGGTGCCACCTTTTATAGTATATGGAGAGGGTAGTCAGGGCATTTGATAGTCTTTCTTCAATGGTGGTGAAGGAGTCTGACTGTGTGGCAATGCACAGGTCATCTGCATATATGTACCTGCGGATGTTCTGGTACTGTGGCTGGTCATTTGTATAGATGTTGAATAAAGTTGGGGCCAGCACGGAACCCTGTGGGAGTCCGTTATTCTGGATCCGCCATCTGCTTTTCTTGCCATCCATCTCCACGTAGAATCGACGGTTAGCTAGCAGCGACTCTATTATGCGAACTGTCTTGGTGTTCCGGATGGTTTGGGCTACTTTCAGGAGAAATGCCCTGTGGTTCACCGTATCAAAGGCAGCCGTAAGGTTGACAAAGACTGTGCCGGTGATTTGCCTTGTCTCGAACCCGTCCTCAATATATTGTGTCAGGTTCGATACTTGACTGCAGCATGAGCGGCCTGGTCTAAAGCCAGCTTGGTCTGTCGACAGATGCTGTTCGACTGTTGGTTGTATGCGTGCTAGGATCATCCTTTCGTAGAGTTTATAAAGAATGCATAACAGGGATATTGGTCTATAGCTTTTTGGGGACGCTGGGTCTTTTCCTGGTTTAAGCAGTGCCACCACTCTGGCTCTTCTCCATATCTTTGGGATTTGGTAGGATGATGCACAGTTGTTAAGGAGAGATAGTAGCCACGCTTTTGTTTTATCCCCAAAGTGTTGTACCATCTCTGTGGTTATGCCATCCTCACCGGCCGCCTTACCGGATTTCAGGTGTGTCATGGCCGCATTCAGGTCTACTAGTGTGAACAGTTCAAGGTCTTCATCACTGTCTTGAATGATCCGGCCCATGTCCTGTTTCATTACCTTTAGGTGGCCCCTCTCCTTGTTAAATGGCTTGCCGTTAAGTAGCAGTTGGTGTGCTACTTGGTTGGGGGTGACGGCAGCTATTCTAGGCTGGGATTCTTTTTCTGAATTTAGATTTTTGATGGTTGCCCAGGCTTTTTTGCTGTTATGAGTCATGTCAATGTTGGTTATGACTTCTTGCCAGCGCTCTTTCCGTTCGTTGCCGATTGAGGCTAGCAGGCTCTCTCCAAGTTCTAAGGTGTTTTCGGCGAATGGGTCATCGTTGTATGCCTGAATATATTGCTTGTACTGATCTTTAGTTAATTCGGTGAGACCTGCGATGTAGTTTTTCCTGCAGCCTCTGGGGATGTTTTTCTTTGCGGCTTTCCATACCAGAGTTTGGAATTTCGTATATTGTTCAGGTTCAGGAAGGATGTTGGATACCGCAGCTTCAAGGTCTAGTGTGAAGGTGTCCCATTTAGCCTTGCGGAAGTTGAACCTTGGTTTCAGTTTTGTTACCCGTGGTCTGATGGCAGGTCTTATGTCGACTACTATTGGTCGGTGTTGGGATTTGGGTATGGGGTCCCCAATTGATTTGTCAATGTTCTGGTAGTGTCTTGATGAGATGAATGCTAGATCTGGGTTGTAACCCCTTCTCCAGCGTGCACTCTGGAAGGATGCGTTGTCCTTTGCATCATGGAGGATTGTTAGATCATGGGTTGCAGCCCATTGCTCCAATGCGTCTCCATCATTGTTTGTATGACTGTAACCCCAGGTGGTACTATGGCTATTAAAGTCACCGACAACAAGACTTGCCTTGTCGCCTGGGTAGAGGGTTTGCGGCCATGTAAATGGGGTTGGTGGTGGTTTGTACACTGAGGTGATGTTGAGGTATTCAGTGTCCACCTGCAGAATCTCTAGCCCTCCTTCAGAAAAGTCAGTGCTGCTCATGATAATTGTCTTGTCCCGTGCGTAGATCGCACTTCCATGGACAGGGCTTGGGTGGGAGATGATTAGGTGCATGCCAGGTATTCTAGGTGGCATCGAGTCCTTGTGCGTCTCTTGTAGGCATATTATTTCGGCATCTAAGTTGGCGAGTAATTCCGATTTTGTGTTAGACATTCCTTCAGCATTAAGGCTGAGAACTCTAAACTTGTTCGGCATCTTGTCCGGGGGCCGAGGGTTTATCCTTTTACCACCCCTGGTGCATGTGGCGTTGTGCGTGTTGTAGCAATTAGTCTCCGAAGATTAACAGGGGCACCACGTGAAGGTTTGCTACTTGCCCCCATACAATGACCAACGAAAATCACAAAATACATACACAACAAAATTATATTTACAAAGGAAATGTACAGGACTTTTACATTAAAATGAAAAAAAAAACACATCGGACAAAAAAGTCTGGTCTTAACTTCGAAACTCAGGAAGGCGTATTATGTAAAGGAGAAATAATTTTTTTACCCAGCAAAAGAGTTATTAGAAGCAAAACTTCAAAACATCATTGTGGAACACACACACAAAGCCTTATTTTTTTTAAATACAGTTATTCAATTTTTTCTTCTTTTATTGAAAGTTTGAGATTATCCTTGTAACCTGTCAGGATATTGACCTGTTTAGCCGTTTTAATTGTCGTACTTTTTATTTGTTCTTTTGTAGACACATTAACAAAAATGCCCAACATTAATGAAAACTTTAATGAAACAGGCTTTAGGAAAAGTCTATGCGTTCTGGTCATGAGATGGGTTACGCTGTGTGCATATCTCTTTGGTCAGTTGTTAGTCATAATGTGATGCAGAAATTTGTGTAACCTGTGAGACAGTCATTTCTCAGTCTCACCCAGCAAAACTGGCCCGGTGTTAAATCAACACCAGTGGTGTCAACTTTACTCTTCCATGGCGTTTATATTTGGGGGGGGGGGGGGGTTGCCCAATATTAACACTAATTCTGGTGTCGTTTTTTAACACCCCCCGTTTGTTTGCAGTGCAGTGGCTTTAAACATTCAAAATGTTTCATTCTAGTATGTGAGTTATGGGGACAGTTAAACCTTGTCATTTTAGCCAAAAACCACAGTATTGGTATTAGGTCCTATATAAATGGTTCGAGACTGATGCAAGGGGTTTTAAACATTATGATCATCCCCAATTCTTTGTAACATCCGTCACACGATTTTGTGATAGCAGTATATTGCCCGTGCCAGTAGTGTGGTCTTTGATAGACCGATAGTTATAACAGTTAACCACGTGGACCAGTCCCGGGCTGTGCTTGAACCTTATCAAAAATTGTAAGTGACTCTCTTCACAGGATCTTGTGAGAGTAGTTTACCTGAATACCTGCTGTTTTTTTTATTTATATAGACTGGTAGTTATAACAGTAAACCACTTGGAGCAATCCTGGGCTGTGCTTGAACCTTATCAAAAATTGTAAGTGACTCTCTTCACAGGATCTTGTGAGAGTAGTTTACCTGAATACCTGCTGTTTTTTTTATTTATATAGACTGGTAGTTATAACAGTAAACCACTTGGAGCAATCCTGGGCTGTGCTTGAACCTTATCAAAACCTTTATGTAAGACTCTCGTACGATCTTGCGAGAGCAGTTTGCCTGCATACCAACAGTCTTTAATAGACCGATAGTTACCGATACCTGCTGTGTTTTTTTTATATAGACTGGTAGTTATAACAGTAAACCACTTGGAGCAATCCCGGGCTGTGCTTGAACCTTATCAAAAATTGTAAGTGACTCTCTTCACAGGATCTTGTGAGAGTAGTTTGCCTGAATACCTGCGGTTTTTATATAGACTGGTAGTTATAACAGTAAACCACTTGGACCAGTCCCGGGCTGTGCTTGAACCTTATCAAAAATTGTAAGTGACTCTCTTCACAGGATCTTGTGAGAGTAGTGTACCTGTATACCTGCGGTTTTTTATATAGACCAATGGTTATAACAGTAAACCACTTGGACCAGTCCGGGGCTGTGCTTGAACCTTCGCAGGATCTTTGGAGAGCAGTTTGCATGTGATAGTGGTCTTTGATATAGACTGGTGGTTATAACAGTAAACTACTCGGGCCAGTCCTGTGTTGTGATTGAACCTTATCAAAACCTTTATGGGACTCTCTTCACAGGATATTTTGAGAGTAGTTTGCCTGTATGCGGTCTTTGATAGACCGATGGTTACAACAGTCAAACACTTGGACCATTGCTTGACCGTGCTTGGACCTTATCAACACTTGTATGCGGCCCACTTATGAGGTTTATGACTGCATGGTAGCAAACTTGACCAATCGGTCACACTTCAGCCATTTATCTTCCTATAATGATTGCTCACCAGTCAGTAAATACGTTTTTATTCTCATCTGATAACAAAGCAGTATTTCGGTTTCAAAGGTCACACCTGCCTTTATTAGCTAACAATTGTCACTATATGAGCATTTTGTGTATAGTTATGCAAAAGACTTGTGTTAGGTGCTACCATCTATAGTCCTATCTACAAACAGTTTCTCGTTTCTAGGTCATTGAGACCTTATAGGTCTTAAACATGCGTGATTATAAAATATTATCAAAACACCTTCGCTTATTAATTTTCACACGGTGAAAAAACCCAACATTGTTTGAGAGACTCTGTCAATGTTTGAGAAATATAACAAAATGAGCTTCGTGTGAAAGGACACCAATGTTTGAGACTGTACTATATTCCTTGAGAGTTTGTCTCAAACATTGAAAGATTTTTTAGTTAAAATACCCCACAGTTTAAAAGGACAATGTTGTTGTCGTGATTAGAGCAGACTTTCAACAGGGCATGGAATCTGTGTCCTAGTTTAAGATGGAGTGACTGAAAATTACTGGCTCATTTATGCAACAGCAACTGTAATAATATGACTTTATCATGTTGGGTATTACTTTCAGTAGGCCTAACCGAGTTAATCTAAAACCAGCACACCGATTCCATGCCCTGTTGATCGTGACGATATTTCCCCTTCACTATAATAATATTATTGTCATCTAGCGCCAAAATCTTCTAAAATTCGCTCAATGTGCTTAAAAAGACAATATCAAATGGAATTCTTTAAGTAGGCCTATTGAAGTTTAGTAACAGTTAATAACGGTTATTTATAATATGTTTCCAAACGCTGTATACGATTAAACAAATATCTGTTTACGTGTATGAATATAAAGTGAACTTAAAGGGACACTATCGTCACGATCAGAGCAAACTTTCAACAGGGCATTGAATCGGTGTCCTAGTTTATTAAGATGAACACAATGACTGAAAAATACTGGCACATTTATACAGCAGCAACGGTAATATGACCTTATTCATGTGGGAATTATTTTCAGTCACTGAGTTAATCTAAAACTAACACTCCAATTCCATGCCGTTTTGCTCGTGATGATATTAAGTGGTATGGCAGTAAATGGTCTGGTTTTCAGTAGCAATAATTTGGAGACAAACAAGAGATGACAAGGATTTTTTCCCCTGAATATTTTGTCCCGCAGAGATGGACCCATACGAGTGGGATGAATGGCTTTTGGGGCACGTGTATGACGGGTATAACTCATGGAATGATGAATACCGGCTGCCAAATGAAACATGACCATGATAGCTGTACGTTAGTAAGCCCCTTTCTGTTCATGCATTTTTTGTGCAAGTTTCTTTTACTGATAACGAGGCTATGTGCGTCATTTTAGGGAGTGATTTCATCCAAACATTTAGCATAGCAACCAAATTTAAGCAAATATTTTTTGTATGTTATGCTAATTTTGAAAAGGTACCTTGAATTTTGTGTAGCAAGTATTGAATTTTTTTCCGTTATACGATACAAGCGTAATCGTTTTGTAAACTGATTTGTTTTTACGAATACCGCGAAAGGAATATCTCCATGCATGCATACATGACTCGATGGGGCCAATGTCATAGAGCTGGTAGGCAGAAAAAAATTGCTTAGCAGATTTTCTTGGTTACCAGCATAACTTGCACATAAAATGAGTGGACTTTGGCTGGTAGTCTGTTTTATAATGCTTAGCAAAAATATTTGCTAAGCAAAATTCTCTGCTGAGCAGCTCTTTGAAATTGTCCCCTAGGACGATAGGCCTATTATTCGCCATAGCCACAACGAGGCTAAATGACTGTGCAATTTGTATTCATGCATGCATATTAAAGGCGCACGTCCTCGTTATAGATGAACCCACAATAGAGAGCATGACATTTCTAGAATAAGGCTATAATATTTTCTCTCGAGAATGCCGTTAGTGTATTTTAGGGCTTTAATGATTTAGATAATTGTTGTTCTCTCCCTGGGACCTCCTTAATTGTTCAATGTACAAGCGAGGATAATAACCACAAACAAGGAGAAAGTTTCTTCCTTTATGCCACAAAGTACGCAGTCACAGTACCAAGTACCACACTTATCAGTCCAAAATGTACTATATATTTTTTTATTTTGTTTTGTGATGTTTGTTTTTCTTTAGTATTGTTGGCCATAAGAATTATTCTATTGGTTTTGGGGCCAAGCACAAAGAACTGTCCTTGGCCTCGATTATGCAGATTATGCAGGCAAATCACGCGAGTGGCTTTGCATTACAAAATTAGGTCGCGTATGTTTACCTTTTCAAACTGGACGCCTTTTTTTAGACACAACAACCAGACTGTGTCATGGTGTAGACCTTTTCCTCGTTTTCAACCAGCGTCAAAATCGAGCAACAGTGGTCATAATTGTCATTGTTAAAGTTGCTGAAGTTTAAGCAAAGGATTCCTCAAAAATGCCTGTAGAATTGCAGCTTAGGCCTACTAGTTGCCTAAATAAACCAATAGCAGCCCTGTGATTTCTCAGGATTTTTCCCCGATTTCAGGAATTTTTTACAAATCTCCCTTTGCCTCATACTTTTCTTGAAAGAAGAGAAGTAACCGCCAAGGAAAGAAATAAGTAGCCTGTATTGTGTCCAAACCTCTAGTTTCTTGTTTGTGGGGATGTGGAGAGTCTGTAAATCCTCCAAAATTAAACGTGGAGGTTCAGGGGCTTTGTCCTCTAGACTCATGCAAGGGAGACCCAGGCCCGCTACCCATATTTCAGGATATTTTACGTATTTTAGGTATTTTAAGCAATCTATATTAATATTATAGGCCCAAAAACATGGCATGACATTATATTCTCTAATGGGATTGGTGCCCGGGTCAACAAAGGTGTAATAAGGAAAATACCTGAGCCTATGGTAATTTCTCCCGTATGGTTGCGTGTCTACGGGTTGGATCTGTTTATCCGTTTTTCCTAGTAGGCCTGTAGCCAGCTTGCGTTTTTGGTAAAAGATCTGTAAATGAACCCATACTTTGTAATAATCAATATAGGTCTATAATTATAGAGAAAACAACCTGTTTCAGTCTATTTCATAGTAGTGTTGACAAAAAGTGAAAAAGCATGATGTTTTTTTCATTTGCATTTAATTCGAATGTGGAATTTTCGTCCCATGAAGTCGCAAATTCAGTTGGAAAATCATTTTACTAATATGAGTAAAATAACGGCACCTTAGACATACAGATTACAAGAGATAGTTTATTTCATCCATCCTCAATTTTACACCAACTATAGTTTTATGTAAAACTGTGATCAATTATGTTTTTAACTCCAGTATACAGTATAAAGTAGCTTAACAACTGACAGTGGCAACCCGTACCACGTTGTGACCCCAACTTATACACTGTTTACCCATTTGCCATGAAGTTCGCTATAGAAATAGTGAACAACAAGCAGAAAGATGGTTTTGTGGTTGCAATCCTGAGACGTATTCATCCCGGACAGATCTGTATCAACTATTCAGGGTTTGTTTTCAGCTACGATCGCTCTGTGGGGTGAAATATATTCCCATTGTTGCAGACAGCATTACAAATAACTTTTAAAAAAATAAACGGGATCAACAAACTGGTTTGAATGGTAAATATCTGAATAATAAATGTATGCATGGTTGCGTGTCAATACCACTTCCACGACCATCGCTAACTTGTACCAATTACAAGCCAAACTCATACTGACAAAATAACATGTAGTTTATTTGAGGTTAAAGGGCATCCAAACAGCACTGGTCTGGGAACTAATAAGCCGTATATACTACTATACTGAATAGTTTACAAGTACGAGGATTCAATTCAAATCGAATTGATTTTTTCCTAGATGCGTAGGCTATACATGGTTTCTCATTCTCATTTTTGTCGGTATAGGCCTATTGCTTGTGTCCATTCGTCGGTTAACCCATACGAGGAGCCATTTTACTAAAACTGCAGATGAATTTTCATTACTTCCTCGGAAGTCACACAGTTATACCTCTGTAGTCGTGTGTTCTGCATATTTCTAGGGTGGGGAAGTTAGGCCACACAGCGCCACCAACGTTAATACTTGTTCCAGTCAAAACCGTAATTATTATGCCCATTACAGCAGGCCTATGATTTCTCAGGATTTTTCCTGATTTCAGGATTTTGTAACAAATCCTGTTTGCCTCAAAATTTTCTTGAAAGATTCACTCGTCAAAGTGAAGCATTTGGGCATGGTTTGCCAGTTAAAAAGCGATACTTACTTGTTAAAGTGAGACTCCTATTAGTAACTGACCTTTCTCCATTTTGAGAGAGCTTGCGTCATAACAACATAAGTTTAATTATCTAAACCTACAGTAAAATGTTGTAAAAGGTCACTATTTTTCTGAACCTCTTTTGACACAAATTCAGGGAATCCAGTGGTCCACTGGGGGAAAACAAATGGCCCTCTAATATTTGAATATCGCCTTCCCTGATGTCGCCCTTGCAAAGTCATGGTTTTATGAAACAAAATCAACCAAGTATTATCCGAAAATCCTGTAAAAAAAAACCACAGAAAATTGTAAAAGGGGCCATTTGTTTTCCCCCAAGTGGACCTTTTATTCTGAAATCGAGACAAAAGGAGTTAGGACGAAATGACTTTTTTTTCGATATTTTACCTTGGGTTGTGATAATAAATCCTTATATTGTTTAGTTTCCTTATGAGATAACCTCTCTACAAATGGTGAAAGGTCAATTATTGATAATTTCTTAGAGCAGCTCTTTAAGGCTTCTCACATGACTAACATTGTAATATCAGGCCTCCCAGCGAAACCTATAAAATATATAAAACCTATAAAAACCTGTGTTTCAAAATGGGAACCTTTATTTCCTCAAAAAACCCTTTATTAACCTATAAAAACCTATATTTTTAATCTCCTGTAACTTCCTCATAAAATCCTCATGGCTGTGAAGAAAAATTACTTCCTAAGTATAAAGAGATGAAGCCAAAACAGTAGCCAAACTATTTTATAATGTTGACATTTGTTGTGTAATTTATACCAGGGCTGTAGCCTCTCTCGGCAAATAAACCACCAAATCAGGCCATCAAATCAGGATCTTTCGTGATTTAAAAAAAAAAATTAATATAAAAGAAATAACAAAATTATTTAACATTTTGAATTCCATTAATAAATAGTTAAACACTAACATTTAAGCCGCCAAAAATCGAAGTCTTGAACGATGTTGTGTTAAGTTTTCCTCTTAATACGTTTCAGTAAAACAAAAACACTTTTTATTTCTATATATATATATTAATAAATATCAGGCCTGTGATTTCTCAGCATTTTTCCTGATTTCAGGGTTTTTACAAATTTATTCTTGAAAGAGTAGCCAGCAAGGAAAGAAACAAGTAGCCTGTTTTATGTACAAACCTCTAGATTTTCGTTTGTAAGGATGTGGAGAGTCTGTAAATCCTCCAAAATGAAACATTCAGGAGGTTCAGGGGGGCTTTGTCCTCAAATCACACCCTGAAATATGTTACGTGATAACCCCTCCAGGAAAAGGGGTTCCGTAGGGGCAATACGACTCATCCCCACCCAAACCTTTGTCGAATGCAAATAGTGGCGGCAATGTTTTAAGACGATTTAGGAGGCAGAGGATGGTCAGACCTCTGCCGTTCCGACTGCCCCTATCCGAGCCCCTACTTTGACATTAAAATGCGTTGATTCTTTTTTAATATATTATAAAGCAAGTATAGAATAGGACATTTTAATCTGGAATTTGGCAGTCGACCCCCCCCCCCCTCTTATCATAGCTATATGCTACTGGGGGATCATTGGGTTCTATGCAATGGGCACGGGGAATTCATGGGCGGATCCAGAATATTTTTTAAGGGGGGGGGGCTGAGAATCAAGAACGATTTTTCAGTACTACAAAAATTACAATGAAATAATCAAAGGGAGAGAAAAACAAAGCACAGTGAGGGGAAATGAGGGGGAATACCTTACCGTTTGTATCAGATTCTGTTTTTTTTTTTTTTTTTAAGTTTTTTTTAAAACGATTTGGGGGGGGGGGGCTACGGCCCCCTTAGCCCCCCGGATCCGCCAATGGAATTGTTTGAGCTAAATATGGACATAACAATGGACTGAAGAGGATGTTTGAATTTGATTGCAACTTGATCAGCACAAGTGTAACAGTTCGGGCATGCAATTAACGTTTTAGGCAGAGGGTTATAAACATTGGGAACGTTCCCCCTTCCACCATCGCTACCCATTAAAGCCCGCATAGGCTATGCTTTTGGTAAAATGTCTGTTAAATGCATAAGAACTAGGAGATATCTATCACCGCTAATAAACTGTTAAATAGTAGTTATTGGCCTTACGTTTCGAACCTATAGCAGGTTCTTTCTCGGGTTCTTTCACACTTGACTAATTAACTTCTTCTCATTTTTGTGTTTTTATGTATGTGTGCATGTTTGTATATCGTCCATTTTGCCTTTGAGAAAGAACCCAGTAGGTTCGAAATGTATAATATAAGGCCAATAACTACTAGATTACATGTATAATTCTAATTTGTATTTAAAACTAAACTGTCTGGGAAAGTTTCAACTTATTTCATTGTGTATAGAATAGTGAAAGTGTGTGGGGTGCCATGGTCGAGCGGTTTAGTGCATCGGATTTGTGTTCTGATGGCTGAGTCGTCAGAGTGTGTGGGTTCGAAGCCTTGCCGCGACCGTGGTGCTTGTGTCCTTGAGCAAGACACTTTACCATAATTGCTGCGAGGGCCGAATTGAACCCAGCCACTGGGGATGTACAAGCCAGTGCATGCTTAGTGCCGGTCCCAAGCCCGGATAAATTGGAGGGTTGCGTCAGGAAGGGCATCCGGCGTAAAACCTATGCCAAATCAAATATGATCCGCTGTGGCGACCCCTAACGGGAGCAGCCGAAAGAGGACAACATAGAATAGTGAAAGTGCATTGAAATGAACATACATTCCAACGCGGAATGTCTGTATTCGGATGACAGACATTCAGTTTAAATTAACTAAAACGGTTAGCTCCTCAGACAAAAATATTTCAAGGGATGTTTGATACCATCATCAACTTTACACCAAGTAAGTTTCATGTAAAACAGGACTGTGATTTCTCAGGATTTTTTTTTTCTGATTTCAGGATTTTTTTTTACAAATCAATCCCCTTTGCTTCAAAATTGTCATGAAAGAAAGAAGTAGCCTGTATTAATGTGTCCAAACCTCTAGTTTCTTGTTTGTGGGGATGTGGAGAGTCTGCAAATTCTCCAAAATGAAACATCCAGGAGGTTCAGGGGGGCTTTGTCCGAAATTTTTCAGGATTTTTATTTTTTACTTTTGTCAAATCACACCCCTGGTTAAAAAAAACTGTGTTAATGTTTGTTTTTCTAAATTAACCAGTAGTATATGGGTCATTCCATGAACATGGGACACTTGTGTTTTCCATGTATTTCAGATATTGGGGCCTGTGTTATTCCTTACATCGTACGAGCTGATGATTATAACTTTCACCTATTGTTGCATCTCATACAGACCTACTATGACAACAAACAAACATTTCTTGGGTCTCCCCTATTTTGATCCATTAACTTTAGTCAGTATATTACACAACGTAACAAGACACTGTGTCCCCTTGTAATTTTGTTACATCGTTAACCTCATATCAGGTGAAGCAGGAAGTAAATACATGACACCAGTTTTAATGTTTGTATCTATTATTTTAAAAGATGACAACTTACAAAACTATGATAAATAAGGTAACAAAACTGATATTTTTTTCTTTATTTAATGAACTTGAAATTTTGACCTCCATGTCACACTTTGGGTCCCACGTTCATGGAATGACCCATATATTATGGTTTGCTTTGATGACAGAAATATTTCAAGTGATGTTTGATACATCAACAACTTTGAATCAAATATGTTTCATGTCTTAATGTTTGTTTTTCTAGAATAACCAACAGTGTGTATAATGGTTTGCTTTAATGAAACATAGTCCTTCCATACGATAACAGTGTAAAATGCAGTGTAAAATTATAAAATGCAGTGTATCAATTATAAAAATAGATATATGAATTTATTGACTAAAATATTAGGTTCTTTCTCTTCCCTCCACGTAATTACATTATGCAATACAAAATTATACGTACACCGTTTTCCATACATCTTCTTAACCCACCCATTGATAAAAATATAAAATGGCATTATAAACGCCTAAATTGAAATAAACATTGTTTTACCAATATAAACACATACAGTGACGTTCGCTTATAAAACAAGCATCCAAAGATTTGCAAAGAGCGTAAATGAAATGTTAGCTATTAAAGCTCGATAGAAATCTAGAAACAGATGTTTATATAGATCTGCATAAGAGATAAATACATGTAGGCCTGCACTAATATAGTAATAACTGATTTTTTTCTTCTTTTAGGGCTGTGCCGAATAACTGAATATTCGATCGATGGTTCGAATATCAGGTTGATTTTTCCAGTTCGAAGAAAAAATGAATTATCCCCCCCCCCCTCCCCATCATCCTCTCGTCTACATTTGCAAGCCCATCCTATTCACAATGTTATTTGCGTGGTGTACTAGGCTAGGCTATGTTTGGCGTTATCTATCGTGCGCGCTCGTTGTACCAATCGGCAGCCTTCGAATATCGAATATTCGATCGAAATCAAAATCCGAATATCCGGTTACCAAATCATTCGAAAACACAGCCCTATTTTCTTTGAAAGACTATAATAGGCCATTTCCGCCAGCACAAATTCGTATGCCTTATTTGCATATCGATCACATGGCCCACAGTAATGTCAGTGGTAATCAAAATGTTGGACTCGATGTTTCACCTCTGTTTTTTGTCAACATGGTAATATCAGTAAAACTTGTAGCTTTGCATGGTGAAGACGATAAGTAAAGACTATTTGCGGTGACACCATGTGAAAATCTCACTTGAGTAGTAGTTAGTTCTGAAAAGAACTGGAGGTTACAACTCGATGTTTCGATCAGTATGCTCCGATCGTCTTCAGGAGAATACCAAATTTCGTAATACCAAATTTCGATAGAATCCAACGTGTATAAGCAACTATAGCTAAGGTTTTCCATTGAGTTCAATAATACTGAATGTTACTTTTTCAGGTTCATTGGCTCTTTATAGACCAACAATTCAACCAAATCAATTCTTGTTTCTGTGAGTACTATATACGTGTAGTTCGTGCTCACTGGCATTGCATCTTGTACTATCCGTTAGAAATTATGTTGTAATCGGTGACTACCATGCACCAACTATGTCGGATGTTTCAATGGGGAACTAGGCAAGTTTTAGAAAATAAATCGTGCAAGAATGGTCTTTATGTTATAGGAATACTTTGCTATTTGTATGTGTACACATCCATACATTTACAGTACAAATATGAAGAGAACAAGTAAGAGGCACAGGGTATATTGTTGTTTCCCCCCCCCCCCCCCGTCCTCAGGCGGGAACATAATTATTGTATATGACCCTATTCAGCCGTCGAAATTGGCAAGTGAATTTGTTCACACACCAGACTGCTTGTAAGCCACTGTGGCGCTGACATTGTCTTGATCATCACTGACAGTTCTTGGATCGGCTGACTTCATCGCACAGTTGCTATTCACTTCAGTCATAGCATGGAAGCCCTGTGTCATACAACGACAAATAATACATACATATTGTTGTTAGAAATAGGATCTAGAAATCACAGCAAGTGATTAAGACCCAAAACGTCTCCGGTTTCTGGTCTCCGCGCGCGTTGCTTCAGAGCCGTGCGTCGGCATTTCTAGTTTTTTTGGGGGGGTTTTGTTTTTGTTTTTTTCTATGAAACGATGTCCAATTGCAGACAAAACTGCTGGATCGACTTGTTCACATAGGGGTATGAATGTTTGCCCGATTTGTGAGACCTCTCTTAGCCACCATACTTTGTATATGGGAAATTTGGTCTGGTTCCAATAACCGCGTATGCATGTATCACGTATTTCACTGGTTGGCAAAAGAAACCGAAGACTTTTTTTGTTTGGCCTAAGAATTGATTCGGTCTTGGGACTTTAATCACATCATAGATCAGCTTCTTATAGAGAGTAATATTGACGGTTTACTTTGATGACCATACTTTCGCCTAACTGTGAGAACGATCTTCCTCAAAACGAAACGTCCGATCCTCCTTATGTTCACATTATTTATTCAGTCATTACAATATAGGTCATCAGTGTGTTCACACTAATATTAATTAATATTATTATCAATGAATATTTTTCTGTTGTTTTGATGGAAAACATTTTGAATCAATTAATTTTAATAATGGTCTGGTGTGCAACCAATTCTTTATCATGAATAAACCTGTAAAATGGTAGAATTCTTTCCCCTTTTTTTTATCTCATTCATGTCTTTAGTCAGATCGGCCTTTCAAGTACTCTTTAATGTCCCTGCTTGTGTTTTTACCCTTTCGTCTATTTTGGTGTTGTTTTATTTAATATTTAATACAAAGAAAATAAGTTTATATAGATATGTATTTTTGTATATTGATATTAAATATTTTAAGACCATATTTGTATATTGTTATAAATTGTATTCATCACTGTGTAATTCAGCCTTTTTGGCTGCGATAAGTGAAGCAATAAACCAATAAATAAAATAATATTAATATTGGAGTGTTATCCCGGTATTACATATATACTACACTGACTGGCAATTTTTTTGGTCCAATAAAATTATAAAATACGAGTGTCAGTGAATGGATATGTATCATGTATACAAATCAGTGGCGCACCCAAGGGGGCTCAGGCTCGAGCCCCCCAAGGGCCCGCTGATGTTTTATTTTATTTTTTTAAAGAAGGGGCCGGGAAAGAGAGCAAAATCTGAGCCCAAGTCTTGTCTACAGAGGAGTTCGGCAAGGAGTAGGGCAGTGGTACAAGGGATGGGGACTCAGGAGACTCAAGCTCCCCTCCAAACGTTTTCCATTTATTCCACTCACTATTATATTTTACGGCGTTGCGTATGCATGTGCATGTAAGCTTGAAGGGCCACCAGTATATATAACAAGCATTTTTAGACATTCTCCCCCCCCCCCCGCCATGGTGCACCCTGATCAGGGAGCAGCTTTACTTCATTTTATTTTCATTTTCTGTTGTCCGTTTCTCTTGTTGAGGTCGTTGACTGTCGTTGAGGTTACTCGTAAATGTTTTTTAAAATTTAAACACGCCCGCGTTATAATCAACTCCTTTCCAGTTTGTACACAATGGCCCAGGATCGGGTTTTAATTTACAAAGATTATGCGACACTGTTTTAGCAAACACCGATTGGATAATATAATTGGGATTTGGTTTTGCCGCCAAATTCGTGTTTGAGAAAATTTAGCTCCGCCCGGAATGATCACAAACTTTACGTCCGCGCAATGAAAATATTTAAATATAGAAATCTTGCAGACGAAACAATTAGCTCAAGTTCTTTACATCAAGAGGAGGAAATTATATGGAAGGTAAAACCCTACGAGTCTGAATCATGTCATAATGTCTTCTTTTTATGACTAGAAACCACCAGGAAACATTTAACATGTGCCGTAGGTTCACTGACGAGCACGATTAGGGACATGGCTACAGCCGCGCCAGCGGTTATGGTTTGGGTCCGCCATGTCTCTCCCCCATATTGGATTTCAAAAAAAAAAATTGTTTGAGCCCCCCCCCCCCCAATAAAATCCTGGGTGCGCCACTGATACAAATCGCACATATAAATACGCACATGTGCAGTGTACATGTGTATATGAACATGTACATATGCAGTGTACGTTACATTCATGTCATCATCATTTTTTGTACCATGCTACTTTAAGTTTTACCCCAAAGGGTCCCAAAAAATGATTATTAGAATTTCCCTCAAATGCTGTGTGGTCTTGGGTGGTAGCATGTTATACAGCGCGAAATATATCACTGTGTGATACTCTAAGCCCTTTACATTATTATCCCCAGGTAATTGGGCCAATATCAATTATTTTTTGGGTCATTCTCCATTCCCTAGGGAGTATACAGCTCTATGGTTCCGTACTTTGTCCTACAGTGGCTATCTAACCAAAAATTCCATATGTACCCTCAAACTATAATCATATTAAAGTACGTGTAGATTTTACTGTGATGTTATTGACCGTTTTGGGTTTGGCCCTCATGCCTGCCAATCGTTAGCAACACTGAGAACAGTGCCACGCCACCCACGCCGCCACGTATGTCCCTAATGAACATTTCAAAGCTTGACCGATGTTATGAAGCATAGCAACAGTTGTCAATCCGTGCACGTTTGGGTGACAAGCCTGGGGTCGATTTCACAAAACTCTTCCTATCTTAGGATTAATCCGAGGATTTAAGAAGAGTCCTAGCCGTAAGATCGTTCTTCACCTAGGATGAATCCCACGATCGATTTCACAAAACGCGTCTTAAGCAGGACGTATCCAAAATATAATAAAACGAATACCCAATTATTGAACGAGGCTGACCTTTCTCGTACGACGGCTCTTTTATATTTATTTTACCGTACAAACGAAACGGCCGTCGGGATTTCGCACTTTCACAGCAGTTCAAGATGGCTGATTGGCGAGTTGTCGATGTACAACTTTTTGGCTCCAAACTTTTGGGAAATGTATAATATGTATCTAGGGAAATTTAGCAAGTGAACATTGAGGTCAAATGTCATGATTGTTTATACCACCACCAACACCCCAAGTATACTAACAAAAAATAAATCGCTAGTGGTAAGCACAACGCTTGCGGGCGGTATACTATTAAAAAAAATACAGGTTAAAAATATATATAGCCTAGAGCAAGCTAACTACGACGCGTCAAGTCAAAATAATTACTGTAGGCCTATCGTCATGATCATGCTTTTTACCTGTGTTTCATGTTGTATTTTGTTGACCAAACCTTTCTAACAGTCGGGTTATCCCTTGCTGTGTAAATCTATACCTTCAGACCATTTCCTTGTCGTTTAGACTATCTAACGGATTTCGTCTGATCTGTCCTGAAAGAGTCGCACTCTTCTCAACGCACGTCTAGCTTCGTGGTCCGCCAAAAGTATAAGCGCCATTATTATTATCGAGAGTGGACGACAAATTTTGAACGTTAATAATAACACTAATTCAATAGGTGACACCAATCTTAAGTTAAGACAGGTTTGACACCGTTGTCATGGAAGTTAGGATACGTTTAACCCTTCTTATTTTTTGTGAAATCGTTCTTAGGACGCGTCTCGAGTTAGGAAGAGTTATCCGTCCTAACTCAGCGAGATAAGACGCGTCTTAGCGCTTTGTGAAATCGACCCCAGGATCGGTCAATTAGAATGGCAAACGCACACTGCCCAGAAGCAGCTATGCACGTACATAAAGCGATGGAGGGTGCCCTATAGTATATACGTACCTCGGCTTGCTTCGTCTCCCTGATGGAAAAGTAACACACTATGAACGCTAACATAGCCAGTGAGTTGAAACCGAGAGACAGTGCAAAGAAGACATGTCGGAAATGGACGATGTCGTAGACGAGACAGTTACCAGTTTTCCCACACGACGACTGGAGAAGGAGGCAAGCAGTTTGGATCGCTGAACCGAAGACAAAGGGCGTTGGAATAAATCCTAGGGTGATAAAGATGAAATACAAAAACAGATAAATAAACACTTTTAAAATGTTCACCGTCTGGCTTTTGAAAAATGTCCACAAACCAGACGCTAGATTATGCTTATACTGTAGTACAGCATTCAGATATTTTAAAGAGGGGCTCTATGCAAAGATAAATTATTGACCTTTTCCCCCATTTTAAGAGATGTTATGTCATAAGGAAACTATATAAATAATACAACTTGTATTATCTTCTTTTCATAGCGGGAGAGGTGCAGGGTATTCTTTTAAATTAATAATGAATTGTAAATTCTTTAGCTTGTATTTTTTATCGCAAACAATCTTAGACTTGGAATGCTGTCTAGTATTTGGAATGTAAACACATTATAGACAAATGAAAAGGGAGGAAAGGTGATGAGTAATGGGGGTGGGATGTAAAACTGCCATGTAGTAACCAACGTTATTCCCCTGATTTTAACTGCTATATTTATTTGTATATAAAATATTTGTATGTAAAATATTTGTCTGTTCGTCCACCCTGCCCTGTCATTTTGAATAATTTTGTTTTATTTATTGTGGCAGAGGACCTGGGTTATTTGTTCCATCTTTGTGATATATTAACACTAAAGATGATTTTATACACAAGGTAAATTACTGTAGAAATTTCTTATCCTTGACACACGATGGCGCTGTTTAAGAAAACACAACAAGAACTCAGCGTCACCGCAACAATCCCAAACATTGCCCCATAGAAACGTTTACTGATTGGTAACCAAGACAACAACACAAAGGGAGAAATGACTTTTGAAAAGCCCGGGAATTCAGTCAAATGCTATGCACAACTTAAATCCACCATGATGTTTGCCTCTTATCCCGCTGTGACATCACTGATTTACGGACAATGCAAATGATCATTAGCATTAAAATTTCCAAAAAAGAGATTAACACACCCACAAGTTGGTAACGTGAAATCAACATAGATAGTTGTACATTAATTAAGGCAAAAAAAGTCTCCAGTTGTTGGTCTTTTTTCTTTGCCAACCAGTGAAACACGTGATACATGTATACGCGGTTATTGGAACCAGACCAAATTTCCCATACACAAAGTATGGTGGCTAAGAGAAGCCTCATAAATCAGGCAAACGTTCATACCCCTATGTGAAAAGGCAACGCAGAATTCGAATTGATCCAGCAATTTTGGCTGCAATTGGACATCGTTTCATTGCCAAAAAAAAAAAAAAAAAAAAGTGCCGACGCGCGAGTCTGAGGCGACGCGCGCGGACACCAGAAACCGGAGTGATGTTTTTTGGGGGGAGAGGGGGCTAACGTTTTCAAATGCCTGTTCCATAGGCTCTTTAGATTCATATAACTTTGTGGATATATCAAGGAGGTCACAGTCTGACAATTAATGATTCTAAATCATACCAAACAACCGCAGCATCATGGACGTGAACCCAATGGCTACTGAACGGTCGTCGTCATGTACCGTCCTAAAACAAATAATAAAGAAGTAAAACATTGTAAGACCAACACCGACAAGAAAGCGGGTTTCATTTTAATCGACGGTGTGCTCAGGTTGGACAATCACCTTCGTTTGTACATACAGAGACGGTGTCCATCTTGAGGCTAAGGGACGGTACATCATTGATATTCTCAACAACAACAAAATGATTACAGTTTCGAAGATAGTTAGCTGAACTTGTGGAAACAACTTTGCTAATGCGTTATTAATGATGTTAACATTACCTTTAAAAACTCACTGGCAATTGGCATCAATATGCCTATTGTTGTGTACGATCGTACCACTCCAAAAAAATGTATAGCTCAAATACTGGTTAAGCTTAATAATACCAAGTTAAAATCCAGTGTCAAAGTACGTGAGTATCATGCGGTTCAATTCAAACCCATACACTAAGTTTGAACTTAATAGCTGCTATGATCATATGATAGGAATAATAATACACATTGCGGGACACTCGCAGGTGGAATATCTATAATGCATTTTAAATACATAGTGTACAAATAATTGAATGCGTTCCCACACGTTCGAAACACCGTAATAAAAACGCACCTAAGTTGTAGCATGAACCCTGGGTTTCCCATCACAGTGCCGAGTAGAGTCCCTACCATGGCGACTGCAACGAACGGAATCAACGAGTTGCAGTCACTCGGGCACTCGCCCGGTACCGCTGTGCGGTGGTTGTCTCTTGGGCTTGGATACACGGAGTCTCCCACACAACTGCAGTTTGCGTACATCTGCAAAGAAATATTTTGATTGTGATTTTCAATCATCAGACGATCAATACGGGAATTGAAGGAATCGTTTCAGCAACAAATGCTCCAGTTTCTGATGGGATAAAGGAATCCCAGCTATAAAAGCTGGAGCGACATTATTTCCGAAGTTAAATTGTGTAAATCTGTTAATAATGTATATTATTTAATTTGAATTTTTTTTACGGGAAAAACTTTTCAGCAACAAAATTACTTGTTTCTGGTATAAAAGAGGTAAACCCAGTCAGATGACGCGGGCTTTGAGACATCATTACCAAAGATAAATTAACTTTATACGATGGTACAATATTGGTGTTCAGGCCTGTGATTTCTCAGGATTTTTCCTGATTTCAGGATTTGTTTACAAATCTCCCTTTGCCTCAAAGTTTTCTTGAAAGAAGAGAAATAGCCACCAAGGAAAGAATGAAGTACCATATATTGTGTCCAAACCTTTAGTTTATTGTTTGTGGGGATGTGGAGAGTCTGTAAATCCTCAAAAATTAAACATCCAGGAGATTCAGGGGGCTTTTTCCTCTAGACCAAAGGGAGACCCAGGCCCGCTACCCATTTTTCAGGATTTTATACTTTTGTCAAATCACACCTCTGTGTGTTGTTTTCATCTACTCACTGTGATATTCCCTTCTTCTTCTTCTTCTTCTTCTTCTTCTTCCATAGGCATCCCTTCTACCATTGCTAGGCAACCAGCGTGGCACGGCGTCGCATACGTAACACCGTCTGAGCCACAGATCGGCGTGTAGTCTGCTGGGCATGCGCAGTCAGCGTTGCACCCTGCCAAGAGGTTTGGTAAGAATGTGGTTGTCCTTTGCAAACAAAATAACGTACAATTATTGTTGTTAGATATAGATATATATATATATAGATATAGATATATAGATGTGACAGACAAATATTTACCCCCCTTTATTTATTTAATTTCATTGCTTTTCCTTTAATTCTGATACCCATCCGCCGTTTTCCTTTTGTTACATTTAAATCACCTTTCTTATGCAAATTAGCCCAAATACTATTGCGCCCTCACATGAGCCAAATTTACACACACAGTTATTCCGAAGCAGAGGAGACGCAATCTTAATCGCTCCTTCTATCCTTTTATATTCAGTTACTAATAAAGAATTGATCACCAAAGATGCCTTTTCCTCGTCCGTCCTTTGGCAAGTGTCACATAGATATAGATAGGCCTATATATTGGTAAAACTTGTAGCTTTGCATGGTGAGGATGATAAGTAAGACTAATTGCGGTGACACCATGTGGAATCTCAATTGAGTAGTAATTAGTTCTGAAAAGAACTGGAGATACAACTCGACGTTTCGATCAGTATGCTCCTCTCCTGTCCAATAAGCTTGGGCGATAACACGATAATATCGAATACCGCGATACCTTTTTTTATTCGATTACGATATTGAGAACCTTTTTAAGTTATCGAGATATCGGCAAATCGCGATTTAAAAAATATATCGCGATTTAAAAAAAAATCGCCATTGTGAGTCAAGCCAGAAATTCCATGGAAACAAAATTAGAACAGTCTTTTCACCTTTTGGAAGTGAGAAACAAAAGCGAACTACTTCAGAAGTACATATACACTATGCAAACGAATTTGTGATTTATTGTGACACTTGCAGAGGGGTATATACCTGTGGTTATCGGCTCTAAAGCAATCATACATGGATGAAAAAAATAATCGCGATACTATCGAAAATCGCGATATATGTTTGCCGATATATTGTGGATGAAAAAAATCCATATTGCCCAAGCTTAGTGTCCAAACCTTTACTTTCTTATTTGCGGGGATGTGGGGAGTCTGGGTCTGTACATTCCATACAGGAATTTTTCGTTCGTCAAATTCAACGCCGTTTTGATTGAATATCATGGGGATTCAGGAATGAACTTTAAAAAAATTCCCCGTACAAAAAATGTACAGACCCATGTATTTCAAATGTGACGTCATTGTATGTTTTTGGATGTTAACAAATTTCGCACTGGTAGGGTATCAAATACAATGGCATTTTACACCGTTTTAATGTGAGGTAAGAGACTTGTGATATTTTTTTCCACTTTCATAAGGACTTTATTTATTGGAAAATGAGGGCATCACAAAACTGAATTTGACCTTAGAGCCCCTCTTTAATATTGGGCAATGCCCTATAATGAGCCACAATGGATGTAGTATACTACTCAAAACAATTTAGGGAACACCGGAATAATTTCAGTTAAAGCAAGATCATTTATTTCAGATAAACACAATGTTTCACAGAAATGATGAGTTAACAAAGAATTTAGACAAGTGTGGCAGATTGAACACGACCATTGTGTCAATATTGCTGGTACATGACATCATTGCACATGGCCCAAACCTATTTGATGTTAAAAATCCGGTGTTCCCTAAATTGTTTTGAGTAGTATATTTAACACCACAGTTTCTGCAGTGTAAGTGTCTCCACTCGAGCAGACTTTGTGACTCTACTTGACATCTCATAATAATGCTTACGTGTTCATTGTTGGATAGCTAGCGGTTATCCCAGCTATGTCGCGATTGTCACACCCAATAAAGAAGAATAGAACTCCAAGCAGCAAAGCGAATGGCTTAAGAACGACTACCATTCTGGCCATGCCCTTCTTAGTCAGTTTCAACTTCTTAACCACAAAGCCACCAATCAGATTACCAAACAAGGCACCAGGGGTCATCATTAATCCTGAAACATTAAATATTGGTGCTCAAATTATCACACAGCTTCAAACTTTGTTTGGTTTCCTGAAAATTAATGTAAAATCGATAGCAATAAAAGATGGACTGGCAAATTTTGTTTAGGTAGAAAACCTCATAATCTTTGGTAAGAGTGGCCAGCTGTTTATAAATATCAGGATTGGCATGAAGGATGTGAGTGAGCGGCCGGCTCCAGAAGTATTTCTTGTTCTCATTTAAAATGAATAACAATTCAAAGCGACGGCAAACGCCGATAGTTGTAATCAGGCCTGCGCCTGTGATTTCTCAGGATTTTTCCTGATTTCAGGATTTTTGTTACAAATCTCCCTTTGCCTCAAAATTTTCTGGAAAGAAGAGAAGTAGCCACAAAGGAAAGAAATAAGTAGCCTGTATCGTGTCCAAACCTCTAGTTTCTTGTTTGTGGGGATGTGAAGTCTGTAAATCCTCCAAAATTAAACATCCAGGAGGTTCAGGGGGCTTTAATAATAATAATAATAATAATAACTGGATTTATAGAGCGCCAAATTACCAAAGGATACAAGGCGCTATAACAAAGAAAAGAAAGGAACCAAGAACACAAAAGAAAGAGGGACAAACCAGCTACGATTTGGGGGAAACGATACCTATGTCTTGAGAGCCTTTTTGAAGGACAGAACATCACTGTTCGAATTTCTGATGGGGGTGGGTAGGCTTTATCCTCTAGACCAAAGGGAGACCAAGGCCCTCTACCGATTTTTAAAGGATTTTTGACTTTTGTCAAATTACACCCCTGTGTTAATGTTGAGGAATGGCCGATTGTTATTGCATAAACTGGCGCTATGCATGTTTTACTTTTAGATTTCAAATAACAAGCATCTAGGGGGGGGGGGGGGGATGAAACATCAAACGGAAAGTGTAGGCCTAAGTGTATGTAATTTTAAAAATAGTTACCAAAGATCATTGGGGCCGCAGAGGCTGCCACACCAAACTGTGTTTCAATATACTTGGCCATGAAGACGAAACTCCCTGAAAGAGCAGCCAGGAATGCGCAGACTCCAAGAATGAGAGACATGAATGTCAAATTGGTTACCAGGCGACGAATGGCACTCAAAAAACCTGAAAAAGGGAATATGGGATAAATTACTGTTTGACACTATATAGCCACAACTGAGTACAGCACCCCCTAAGAATGGCCCATGGAAAACGTTTTGCACCCATTTTGTCAACATCCGTTTAATAAAATTTAGCTGAAGATAAAATATGGAAGGAGGGGCGTATTTTAATAGTATAAATGTCAATTTATTTATCTGCAAAAACTGTGGTGTTAAAATCTACACCAGTTGGTGTTCTTATTGGGCATCGCCCAGTAGGAACACCATGAAATATTGAATTTGACACGACTGGTGTTACTTTAACACCACCAGAATTTGAAGGGTATACAATTTCAAACCTTTTACATATGCGCATTTCCCTTGACCTCTCTTGTGGATATTCAGCCGATACATCTCTCCCACATTCGCACCATCCTGATTCTCTTCATCTGCATCATTTGAACCTTTCTTAACACGTATTGGAATCTTCTTGGGGAACAGGACGATCGGTACGCTCACGAAGATGATCAATACACCGGTGATTGCATAGCTGAGCCACCAAGCGCCGATCCAGTTAGGATCGCCCGGTTGGGCGTAAACGGGCGCCTTGTAGAAATCCGCGTGTCTGGAGAGACTGAAACTACTGATGGTGAAACCCACGAGAGGTCCCAGGGAGCTGGATATGAACATACATGCTGTAAGGTGGCATGAACAAATGAAATGGGGATAACAAATAAATTAGAAGTAAACCTGAAAGTTGCCAAGGATCAAAAGCTTCCATTGGATGTTTCCTGCTTGTGCTTTCTGAGGTTAAGGTCGGCTTAAGACTATATATATATATATTCCAGGAGGGGACATATCTAAGTCAGTAAGCCTCAAACACAACCCGCACTCTCATAAACTGAAGTAGAAGTACGCTTTATTATACTTTTATTATACTATTTATTATACTATTTATTATACTATTTATTATAATATTATACTTTATTATTACGGGAGAGGCGATATTTCTTTATGAGCGCCTCGCACAGAGCCTGTACACTCCTTCGTAATCTAAGCTTTGAAATCCGCATTATGGCTCTCATCCATAAGAGGCGATATTTATCATGAATGCCTCACACGGAAACTTACCGCACATTCGCCTAAATAAACTGAGGTTGCGGTCCACTGTATACCATCATCCACAAGAGGATGATATTTGTAATGAGTGCCTCGCATCACGAGCACCTCGCACAGAACATACACACTCACCTACATAAACTGAGGTTGAGGACCGCTTCAGACTATCGTCCATAAATGTGACAGCGAGAGGTGATATTGGTGCTGCTCCTATACCCGTCATCATCTGACCAATGATAATCCAAGACACCTGCCACATGAGGGAGCCAGAGTTCTTCACTTCTTCCACGGTGCAGACCTCATTATCTGCGCCTCCTGTTGGGTTTTCAGCTATCTGGCAAACCTTTAACAGAACAAGGATTACATTTTTAAAAAAGACAATGGAAATGTGAATAGCTTATTTTCAGCTAAACGAAGCTGGGAAATTTCCTTTTAGTTTCAAGAAAATATTTAAACGCATTTTATAAGTAATAAACACTAAATATACTACTCAAAACAATTTAGGGAACACCGGAATAATTTCAGTTAAAGCAAGATCATTTATTTCAGATAAACACAATGTTTCACAGAATTGATGAGAAACAACTGCACAATGAAACAGATGATAAAGGATGCATGTAGTGATTACACATTTCATGACATGACTACTGAAAGAGAGAGGGGGTTGCAAATGAAAATCCCGGTTCATGGAACATTTCAAACCTATTTGATGTTAAAAATCCAGTGTTCCCTAAATTGTTTTGAGTAGTATATATGTTGGTAACACAGTCATGCGCCCATGCGGACCATGACGAGATTATAATACAAGTTTGCAAATATACGCGCGCGTTGCATCTCGGTCTACCTGGTACCCACGGTTCACATTTTCTCGTATGTTACTGTGATGTTTATAACCGAACAATCTAACACAACAAAATCGAAGAAAAACATGGCCAGCTGTTGTTCGGTATGTGTGGTTGTAACATTGGTAGAACTTATATATGGGGAGGTAACATCAGTTTTGCAGTTTTGTTGTCAGGTAGACCAGCATGCATTATGAAGAATTCGGCTTGCGCGTGCGCACTGTGGTATTTTCGAAGAGGTCTATGTCTTTTTTTTATGAGAGAGAACTTTATACCGGATAGATGGGACTTTTTCCATTTGACGAAAACCCCTTCGCTGTGCCGTTCTCATTTCGTCCACCTCCGTGCGCGATGGAAAACTGCGTCGGTGTCTCGTAGATAAACTGCGGCAGCGTGCAGAGCAGGAGCCCCACGCCGACCGTAATGCCTCCTGCACCGATGAGACGTGGACGGTGACTGGTGTGACCGTAGTACGCAACGAAGAGTACCAGGAATACGCTCATTATGTCGTTGGCGTTTAAGAAAGGAGCCAGCTCAGAGGTCTTGAGCTGAAAACGTCTCTCTATCGTAGTCAACACGCCACCTCTGCGAATGATTTCAGGAAATACTTTGAATATAAACTGGAACAATAACACACAGAAATTATTTCATAAGTTCCAGGTGTACCAGTGCGTTCAATTAATTTAATTAGACAAGATGGAATTTGTAATAAATGTGATCTCCAAACAATAGCTGGATACTATTTTGTTTGTTTTTTAATGTAAGAATCCTCAATTTGCAAACTCATTTATGCCAAACTATAATAGACAAAGTGTGTTTTAATACTGGTACTGGTACAACATTGGTATTTGGAAACGTCTGTTAAATTTCAACCACTTAGCTTTCAAACATTATAAATATGATTACGGGGGGCAAATGAAATGCAGTTTAGTGGAGATACAAATTCTAGCAAATATCAATGCTTCTGGATAGTTTAAACGACACGGGAAGTCTTTTTTGTACAACAAGAGAAGATTGAGTGGTACTATTCAGAATTGTTCAAATGTCCTTGCCTTTACTCGACACAAGAGTGCGCGCGGTGGCTGTTTGGCGAGATCACACCAGGAACTCAGCAATACCGAAAGTTCACAAAAATCAAAACCCCAAATCTTGCCTCAAAAATTTCTTCTTTTCTAGGTGGATCAGTCGGATGCTATCTGACCTTATCTCCAGGTTAGTCTGACCCACTGACAGGGTACGGCATCTGTGGAACCTTTTCCAGTACAGAACTGACCCGAGAGGTTTTAGAGCAAAAACAGTGGGGGGGGGGGAACAAGTGGAAAGTTACCCTGTTCCGGCAAAGGCAGCTGACTGTAGGAAGTAGACGAGACACACCAAGAAACCGAATAAGTACGGCGACACCAGACGTTGAAGGCAGCTACAGCAACACTTCTCGTCGGGCAGGAGGACGTCTTGGCGGGCCTCCTCCTCCTCCTCGTCCACTCTCTGCTGCTTCGCCTTCTCTTGGTCATTGCGATCATCCGTAGTTTGTATCGGGCGGTAGCCATTTTGTGTAGTGTTGTCGGTCATTGTGGTCCGAGGTTATCCCTTGAAAGTTCAAGATACCAACTTGATAAAGGGGCAAGTTTCAAAATGTGGTAGAAAAAATGTAATTCCATTAAAAAAAATGATTTGATTTTATATTCAGAGTTGATACCTCGATTTTACCCAAAATGTACGGGGAGACAATTCCTTTGTAACCCCTTACACTCTAGTGGCTTTTTGGCCTTGTTTGGGGTGACTGACAGTAAATTTAAAAAAAAATTAAAAACCTATACAAAATTAACATGTTTATTAACTAAAATCATGAATTTCGGACGGATTATAATCTCGTCCGAAATTAAACACAAACAAAATGACTTTGAGTCATACAAAAATATTATGTCAGTCTGTGTTATGAATAAATGTTTGTTTTTTCTTTTTCTTTTTTTAATTTAAAAAGAAATACTCAGTTAAAATATATAGCAAGCTTTTCTATCAAACTCCGTCCGACATTATTTTTTATTAACACTTAAAAAAAAAAAAAAAAATAGTATTATGAAACTAGGCTATACCAAGAACCTTTATTTCGAAGCAGAAGCCTAATCGGAGCCTACACTCTAAAAACGAGGTGCTGTATTCAGCACTTTGTCTTAAAGCTAAAGTGTTTAATCAACATTTTAAAGAGTTCGGTCAGTGAAAACTCCTTATAAAGTTGGATTTTACTTTTAAAAGTGTTGAATTAACACTGATACACGCAAAATAAATGTTATCGGCCTTAATACGTTTCGAACCTAGCAGGTTCTTTCTCAAAGGTTAAGTGACAAGCCGTAAACATCGTACACATTTATATAGATTGGTGAAATTCTTGCGTCGAGAGATAAACAATTGATTTAATTTTGCCCTATACACCGACGTGTGTATAGCACTGTATGCTCAGTGCTTTCCGAGTGTCTGTGAAAAAACTACACAGGCGACTCGGGCGGGATTCGAACCCACGACCTCCTGCTTACTAGTGCAGACGTCTTAACCTCTTGACCACCGAGCTTGCCCGATGACGATTGGCCGGCTAGAATCCTATATCATAGCAGCGGGTTCCGCGATATATATATATAGATTGGTGAAATTCTACAAATTCGTACACATTTCGTACACATTCGTACACAATTCACCACTCAGTTGGTGGATACGTGCGCTATATAAGTCCACACATTATTATTATTATTATTATTATTACTTAATCCCTCTTTTGTCCGGTCCCAGGACCAGTAACCTGACTCTGCTTTTTGCGCCTTCTTCTTTTGTGTTCATTTCACACCTGACTAACTTCTTCTTACTCAAATGTGTATGTTGTCTCACTTTGCCTTTGAGAAAGAACCTGCTCGGTTCGAAATATAAGGCTAATAATATTTATTTTGCATTTATACTGCGAGGGCTTAAAACCAAAACTTTTTGAAAAAAAATGAGTTTAAAAGTTTAAGTCTTTCTGAAAAATCAGAAACTCCCCATAACACATTTTAGGCAAAAGTGGACATACCCAGTTCTGGTTTTAAGCCCTCGACTACATGTCCTTTAGGTTGGTAAGCAGTTTGCAACAGCTAATTCTCTCTAAAAAAAAAAAAAAAAAAAAAGAGAGAGAGAGAGATCATTACATGGTGTAACCGAAAGAACTGAAGAACAGCTAATTCTCTAGTTATAACATTGATACAGTTAGATTTAACTTGACTCCGTGTTAATTCAACACTTTCTTCAAGTTGAACTTTATAAAGTGTCATCACTCATCGAACTCTTAAATATTGATTCAACACTTTAGTTTTAAGATTGTGCAAACCAATATGTCTTTGTTGTTTTTATTTCCACATGTTTTGCAGTGTACTGTATACAGAAACCATCCCAATAGTTCCAGTTCATTTCATTGTGTTATTGACGAGAAAAGGGGAACATGCATTCAAAATGTCTATGCACTCTTACAACTAAAGTGTCGAATCAACCTTCTAGGAGTTCAGTGAGTGACAACACTTTATTAAGTTAAATTCAACTCACAGAAAGTGTTGAATTAACACGGAGTTCAGTTAAGTCTAACTTCATCAGTGTTAATTCAACACTTTTTAAACTTAAATCCAACTATATAAAGAGTAGTCACTGACCGAACTCGTTAAAATGTTGATTCAACAGTTTAGTTTTAAGAGTGTACGTGCCTATATGCTTATAAGTTTCGTTTTTATCACCACAGGTTTTGCAGTGCACTGTACAGAAACCAACCTGTGATAGTTCCAATTTATTTCATTGTGTTGTTATATTCTGACGAGAAAAAGGGAACATGCATTCAACATGCACTCATTCAAATGTGGATATAGGATCACGGCCGTGATCTTACAAATTTGTCATTATACATTTAAAAGTAAACACTTTTTGCAGTGACACCGTGTAGAGATTCACTACATGGATAGTTCTGAAACGAACCGGTTGGTTACTCGACGTTTCGATTAGTCTTCAGGTGCTCTGATCGTCTTCAGGTGATTTATACATTTCACGTTTAAAAAAAAATTACGGCATTTCAGACGGAATATATTTCCAGGATAATTGGTAACCACCAACTTCACATTAAATCAAACGCGGCTGGAAACATTAATAACATTTTTGTCCTTATTCGAAATAAGCAAATCGCATTTTTTCAAGTGCAATTTCGTGATTTTGAAATAATAAGTCGTTTTTAATAAATCAATTTTCAGTGTTTCCAAAAACAGGAGGCAAACTAAGAAAATGGTGACAATTGGCACTCCTTATAAATCTCATTCATTAATAGAGCAGAGTGAAATCCTGTATATAACAAATACTATATTAATAAAAGCAGTCTTTAAAGATTGCCTCCCCTTATAAACCACCTTTATAACAGAACAGAGTACTGTATTTATAAATAGAATATACTATATTTATAAAATCAGTCTTTAAATATCCTGTTATGGCCGAGCGGTCTAGCGCACCGAACTCAAGTTCTGGTGTTGCCAGCAGCAGGGTGTGAGTTCGAGCCCCGGTCATGACACTTGTGTCCTTGAGCAAGGTACTTAACCGTAATTGCTTCGTCCTTCGGATGGGACGTAAAGCCGTTGGTCCCGTGTGTAGTGTAATGCACGTAAAAAGAATGCGCCTTGAGCACCACTTAGTTGGTGGATACGTGCGCTATATAAGTCCACACATTATTATTATTATTATTATTGCCTCCCCTTATAAACCACCTTTATAACAGAACAGAGTACTATATTTATAAATAGAATATACTATATTAAAAAGCAGTCTTGAAAGATCCTGTATGGGGTGGCAATTGCCTCCCCTTATAAACCACCTTTATAACAGAACAGAGTACTATATTTATAAATAGAATATACTATAGAGTAGTAATTAGTTCTGGAAAGAACTGGAGGTTACAACTCCAGTTCTTTTCAGAACTAATTACTACTCAATAGAGAATTTCACATGGTGTCACCGCAATTAGTCTTACTTATTCTCTTCACCATACAAAGCTACAAGTTTTACCTAGAATATACTATATTTATAAAATCAGTCTTTAAAGATCCTGTAAGGGGTGGCAATTGTCTCCCCTTATAAACCTCCTTTATAACAGAACAGAGTACTGTATTTATAAAAGCAGTCTTTAAAGATCTGTATGGTGTGGCAATTATAAACCTCCTTTGTAACAGAACGGAGTTAAATTTGGTTGCTGCACAAATAAAACATTGATTTTCAAGATTAAAATGAATGTTTGTTGGCAGGAATCTTGTGGATGTGAAATGGAACTGAAATTTATTTGAGAATTGTTACTTCCAATAAGGACAAAATGTTTCCAATTGCGTTTTAAGTTTTTAGATTACAGTTCAGTAGTTTCTAATCTGTATTTACCAATGATGCACAGTTTGCACACACTTTAACCTTCAATGTAATTTGAAAAAAAATTGGTAATCGTGTATGGAGCTCCACAAGGTCTACTTTCAAAAATACTGTATTGCTAGCCATTCATGATGGGTTTTGTTCTGAAGAAAAGAACTCGAGTAGACCTGAACGTTTGTTAAGCTTTGACCGCGTACTCAAGCGAATACTGTAGTTTATCATTGTTGTAGAAATCACGGTTAGCACGTAAATACTAGGGTAGGTTGCCCTCCCATCGAGATTACTCCTGGAGTGCCATGGCCGTACGGTTTACTGCATATCGTGTTCTGAAGGCCGCGAGTCGTTAGAAAATTTTTGAGTTTGAATACTGATTGTGACAATGGTGCTCGAGTCCGGAAAAAAAATCAATCACTTATAGCTTGTACTCACTTTTTTTCACATGTTTAGCCTAAAACCTATAGTTTAAACACATTTCTAAACACTTATAGCTTGTACTCACTTTTTTTCACATGTTTAGCCTAAAACCTATAGTGGGAATAATGTTTCTGGATGATTGAAACGTGTACCACGCGATAGCACCAATTCAGTTTTAGATCATCATTTGTCAATTAGATAATCTATCGTGATTACCAGTGGTGAACGTAAACATTTCCCTCTGTACAGATCATTAGTCATTACAATCATGATAATAACAAGGGAACAGGTCACCGTGAAAATACACCCCGGCCGTAGCTATTTCAATGGCATATTTTGGGATGAGTACATGCATTATTCTTACAAATATCAGTAGAGACGACTTACGAGGTAGAGGCTTATGGTACGCGTGGTTTATGTAAATATCCACTTCAGACTATACTGCGATCCTTCCAAGGTTCAATCATACACGTTTGTATGTGCACAATGGCGGACACGGTATGGGTAATTTATTTACTGTAGCTGCAAAGAATCTCGAGTCTAGTCTATGGTTCTTCGCCGACAAGTTATTTCATTCGATAACTTGTTTTCGAAGTGAATAATTCGACGACAACTGACTTCATCGATGGCTAATGTTTCAAAGAGTACAGAATTCACTGGCAACTTATTTCATTCGATAACTTGTTTCGAAGTGAACTATTCGATGACAACTTATTTCATCGATGGCCAATGTTTCAGAGTAAATAATTCACTGAAAATTGATTTCATTCGATAACTTGTTTTAAAGTGAACTATTCGCCGATAGCTTATTTCATCGATGACTAATGTTTCAAAGAGTAACGAATTTACTGACAACTTATTTCATTCAGTAACTTGTTTCAAAGTGAACTATTCGATGGAAACTTATTTCATTCAGTAGCTTCTTTCAAAAAAGAAAGAAGCTTTGACAATCCTTGACAATTTTCATTTGTTTCAAAATTAATAATGTGCCGATTCCCAGGTTTAGCATCGTAACAAATGGGCGTGATAACTATCGTCCATCAGAACACAGATATTGACAGAACAGAAACACCGCTATTATGTGACTGGCTCTGGCAAAACCCTAAACTTGGACCCAATTTTCAAAAGTTTAATATTGTCTAAATTTTCCTCTTTCATTTGATACCAGAAAAATTTTCTGATTTCTACAAATCTGGTATCAAATGAAAGAGGAAAATCTAGAGAATTAAACTATGCCAAAATCTCACTTTTGAAAATTGGGTCCAAGTGTAGGGTTTTGCCAGAGCCAGTCACATATAGGGCTAGCGGTGTACAGTAATCTAGACATTGCAGGTTCGAGTCCCGCTCTAGTTAGTTGCCTTTATTCACTCCAAGAGTAGAATAATTTCATCAGTGATCTCTGGCCTTTTAGGAGGTGATTGCGTCCCTAGCAGCAATCAAGTATGGACCGTAACGAGCCGGGTACCCCAATCATGCCCTCAGTTTCTCGCCGGCATGCGCCTCATATACAGCGCTATGAAAATCAAGGAAATCATGAAAGAACCATGGAGAAAGAAAAACCAGACAGGACCCATTGCTTAAAACCCATCTATAGGCTTGAAAAAAATATAGATAAACAGAACAGAGGGTCACACGTTGTGCTCGCGGTCATACTTCACTCTATATTTTCATTTTAGTGAGCGCCTTTTCCAAATGTAATGTCTTATGTGTATAGATCGACCTTGCCATGGTAACGAATTAAGGGGAAAGAGGTAGAGATTGCCTCAGGAAGGTAGACGGTATACGCCTACTTAATTCCCCCGCAATAATGCTATCCCTGACGCCTAGAAACGTCCCTTAGGACAGTTAAGCAATAAGTGGGACAAGTACAGAAGTGCTTGAACCTACGGGTTTGACTGTTACTTTGACGGCGACCGCCGTCACTGCTGGGCAGAACGAAAACATTTTCCCTGTCGAGATATCACTTTGAAAAACAGGGAGGTTCAATAACCATTTTGCTTGTTACTTCTATTAATGATTCGTGACTTACCTGTCCGTGGACTGCCAAGTATACGAGCTCACTGAATCCGTCACCTTAAAAATCGCTGCGCATTTCGGTTGCACGGAATATAAGCTAAAGTTGAATGCCCGATTGTTGTCTATAGTGAATCATTTCTGAAAATAATACGTCGATACACAGGTTATATATGCAAGCTGATGAATATTGTATAACGAGCGAGGCCTCGTTTCTAAGTAGAGCGATGTTGATTCAGTGCGAACATAATAATAATATCAGGCAGTTCAACCATAGATTGTCAAGCCGAACTGCGCCACAGATTACAGATTTAACAAAGTGGTGAATGGAAGCTTCAGTATTAAAGGAAACCATTCAGCGCCATAGCAATGGGTTCTTTTCACTTCGCATCCGAACTATTGCAGTTTATAGCGTGGGATTGAAGTTGCATGGTCTAGCCCCGGCCGCACTCACTGCAACACACAATATTCTTAGTAACTGGGTATCATACTATAACTCGAGGGCGAGAGAGTATAAAATGCGATTGAAGAATCCGCGATACACTGCATGCTCGCTAGTCCCAGAGAGGAGATTGAGTCACCGTGGAGTCATTCCAGTACAGTGCACCTTAAGGTGTACTGTACTGAACCTGGAAAAAAAACATTCAATGCACCTATAATTTAAAACATCTAAGATTGTTAGAGATAATTGTAGTCCTCCTGTAGTCTATACTAGGGCATGATCAAGAGAGCATTGTAATCGAAGAATACCAACAAGGCCTAGCTAGTCCCAGAGAGCTATAAAACGACGTTGACTCACCACCGTTACAGTGGCGTCCTTCCAAAGTCCCGGTTTTAAAATAAAGTCTTTAAATTAATATTAAATTTTTAGGCACACTAAATCCGGAGCTGACCATTCAACTTGAGGCGTTGGCCACTAGCCTGATGGGAGGAGTCAGTATTTATCTGATTGAAAGCAATATTTTGATTAAAAAATCATTAAATTAATATTAAAACAAATTAAACTAAAACAACAAAATTGCCCCACAGCGAAATATTTGACCTCATGTAAACATGAGGTTTATATTTTGTTACTGCAGAGGCAAAGACTTGTCTGAGTAGCCCACAGCAGACTGTCAACAAGGCATGAAATCGGGGTCCTAGTTTAAGTTGAACACAGTGATTGAAAATTACTGGCTCATTAATGCAGCAGCGTCGGTCATATGACCTCATCATGTGATGTGTTATTTTCAGTCATTGAGTTAATTTAAAACTAGCAATTCCGATTCCATGCCCTGTTGATCGTGACGATATTGCCTCTTTAATGTTCTTCTTTTTCTGCTGACGTCATGTGGGTAAGGGCTGAGGGGAAACAGGGGGAAAGAGTTCCCCCTCCCTCCCCTGCTGATTACGTCACTTTAGGGTATGAATGCACGTCTATTTTCTTTTCAAGTTCACAACTGGAATAGGTTTTGTTTAAGTGTCTGTTATCCTTTTTCTATGCTGTTGTATTAATCGAAAACGAACTTTGACAAGCGCCCTCTGCAGTCAATAACGACAGTCCTTTTAATAACCTCTGACCTCGCACATGGCGAAATTCGTATAGTGTGTTCATCTGTGTTATTTTACTGAGAACTCGCAATCTTGTCGCAAAATGGGCAAATCAAAGAAGGGCAAAGCTGTAGGTGGCGATCCAGTTTCACAATCAGTACCACTCGCTGAGCAGATACTGGAAAACAAAGCATTACGGTTGAAAGGAAGATCGAAAGTGAGACAGAGACAGGACGAAGATGAAACGGTAATTGCCATTAGGGGTTAAGACAACTCGACCCACAAAAAACTCGACTCTTGTGACAACTTGACACAGACAACTCGACCAAATTCATCATTGCTCAGAAGTGGATCATCGTTTTCCCTAGCCCTGATACTACCCTATTAATAGGCTATAGTGCAAAGTACACTTCTGATAGTGATAGGGTCCTGACCAAGACTGCAGAGTTCTTCCCGTTCGTATACCTGTAAAGTTTGCACTGAATTTTCTCCTTTTTTTACCTGTCTTCATTGGCTGAACTGAGGAAATGCAGGCACTGTAACTTCTTAACTGTCTCTTGGAGAAACAATTTTTGTTGAAAGATTTATATAAAAAAAGAGGATTTCCCCAACCTTCCTCAGAGCAATGGCCAATCTGTGTACAAACTTTTCATGCCGTTCATCGAGCGATGACCTTGTCACCTTGGGGTCAGAATATCGATTGCGCGGCAGAACATCAATTGCGTGGCAGAACATCAATTGCGCAAGGGCGACAGGAGTTTACTTACACAAGGCAGTTTCACGCAAACTGCCGATGGTGGTGCTATTTTTGATGCCCTTTTTTCTGTCGAAGTTGTGACCCGCCGAAAGTTTGTTGACTCGCCCCATAGTACGTGTGAAAATGCATAGGCGTAATATCGCTAGTGCCTGGTTACGTTGATGAGGCTTCGATGTTTTCCTGGACGCTATTTTTATGAGCACTAAATTATGTAGTCGATAAAAAAAAAAATCAGCGACGGAAACCTTTCGTTATGGAAATACAGGCAACTGAATTTCGGCAAGTTTTCACGATTTTCTTGTCCAACTTTCATGGTAAAATACTAATTCAAAGGGTAGTCTATCGATGTTCTAGTGTCGATAAATGGATATTACACATCGTGGTTATCTTAATTGGTCAGTCGATGCCAACTGTGACGTTGGCGGAAAAACAGTGCAACTTGCGGAAAATTATCCGACGGCAAATAATAATAAAATCACCGCTATCGGCGATTTGACTCGGTGAATCGGGGTGTCGCGCACGGGTGGATTTTGGTATTCAATGAGATTTTTTGTTATAAAAGGGGGGACATGCTATATAGACACTTTGTTTAGTACTACAAGGATACGTTGCAGGCAAATTCGGTCACAACTTTTCAAATGAAACTGGCCTCCAAAATGACTAAATATTTAAATCCACAAAAATTCGTAACTTTGCATAGGGTTAACCTATCATGACCATTGACCCCTCATTTTCTTTCTAATTTTTTGCTCTATCCAGTGATATGACATTTAAAAGAATTGAAGCAACTTCAAATTTACATGAAACTGCCTACTTACAGTGCAGGCAATTTAATGAGACATGTTCTGCCGCGCAATCGATGTTCTGACCCCAAGGTCATCGCTCATGTGCATTATTCAGCATGAACGGCATGAAGAGTTTGTACACAGATTGGCCGTTGCTCTGAGAAATGTCGGGGAAATCGTCTTTTTTTAGACATCTTTCAGCCAAAATCGTTTCTTCAAGAGGCAGTTACGGTGCCTGCATTTCCTCGGTTCAGCCAACGAAGACAGGTAAAAAAAGGAGAAAATTCAGTGCAAACCTTACAGGTATACGAACTGGAAGAACTCTTGGTCCGGACCCTATCGAAAGTGTACTTTGCACTGTAGATAGGGTCCTATCAGGCCTACGTTTTCCCTTGAAAAAAGATTGATCACTAGGCTTATTCTAGCACCCAGTATGGCTCAAATTCTATCATTTCCCCCGTAATACACGTGCTGGCGAAATTAGTTTTTAGGACTTGAAGCTTTACGTTGATTCATGCGACGGTGCGTTGCTTTACGGACCCGTGCATGTAACATAGTAGTCGTCAGCATGACATAACATTTGATCGTGAGCAACAGGTGTCATCACGGGATGTCATTGCACAATTGAACGCTCTTGCCTGTCGTCAAAATATGATTCATAAAAATATACATTGAGAAAAGATTTGGGACATATTTAACTCTTGGAAAATCCTTTTAAGAATGTAGTAAATACTAGTTATGTAACTTTTACATAAAAATCATCCTTGGGTAGAATGTCGTATCCGACCGCCACTTTTTCTCATTCAATATAACCAATAATGTAATCTTACCTAACCAGTGAGGTGGAGAACATATGGATGATGATGTACATATACTTCAAATTATTCCAGGATATTTATTTCATGAAAAATCAGGCATTTATGGTATACAATGACTTCCTCAGTCATGTCAGTCTGATCTTGTCAACTCCCCCATTACCAACACGGTCATCGTACATGCGCAGTGGCAACTGTTATATGATCTTTCTATTTTCTGAATGGGAGGTTTTTTTAGAAGGGAAATAAAGTCCGAAAACCATCATAAAAGTGGATTTTAAAGATAGTTTTCGCTTTCTGTACCCCCAAAAATCAGTAGAATTATTTTTAACTGGTTAGCCCGAACCCTGCCAGACGCAGCATAGTGCATCAGGTGGAAAAGTCTGGTGCACTTTGATGCATTCAGCTGTCAACACCAGTGCATAAGCAGCCAAGTCTGAGGCTATTGAGAGCTGGTCCCATTGAACAATGCCAGAGTTGTATCCTGCTGTGTTTGGTGACCACAGACTCTGAGGCAGTTCGGCCTTGAGATTTGTGACCAGATGGATCTTGCTGCACTGGGCAGCCAAGTCACTTTGACAAACGATGCAATCTGTTGCGTCTGGCAGGGTTTCTAGCCAAAATACCCTGGAGGGTTAGGGTTAGCGGTCGCCAAAAAATTCCTAAAATCCCTTAAAAAGTGGCGGTCTTTCCTCATCTTCAATTATCGGCCATTACTATAACTGTTAACTTACTTTAAAAAATATATATATTTATGGTACTGTTTGTTTGCCAAATGTCAGCGTCTTTGACATGTTTTCGTACACGCCTCTCTGCATGAATGCCATCTGTTGCCGAGTTCTCACGAGTTCTCACGAGTGACATAATGCGTGTATTTATGCAATGACGTTGGCAATGAATATGTAAAAATTCACATGAACGGCGCGCTTGTGCACTATTTAGAAATAATCTTCACTCAAATAAATAGCACACACTAAAAGTGCAATGTTCAAACACATATTTCTCGGAAGTGTTGAACCTTAACCCTAACCACCCTGAAATCCATCAAAATCCAGCCCCCTGCTTTGGAGGATTTCGGCGGATTCAGGATATCTCCACATTGAGCATATGGCGGACTTTGATGGATTCAGGATTTCAATAGTTTTTAACTGCTTGGTCATGTTGGTTGATGTATTTTGATGGATTATAGTTACATGTACTGTACATGTACAGCCAACACTTGTATGTGCTAGATTTTGATGGATTCTATGCAGCAACATACTATACAAATTTTCATGTGAGCATGGTATCCTGAATCCACCAAAATCTGCCAGAAATTTAGTGGTGGATTTTGGCGGATTCAGGATATGTCCAATATCTACACTGGCGGATTCTGATGGATTCAGGACACCAGCATTTTGTGTGTGACAAAAATGGTGGATTTTGGTGGATTCAGGATACTTTCTAGTAAAAATACCCAAGGGGTTAGGGTTAAAAATAAAATCAGATTTATCACTTCTCCAGAGTATAAGCCAGGGCATCTAGATTTGTTATTTGAAAAACAGGGTGGGAAAGAGTAGTTGTAGTTGGAGGGTTGATACAGATAGTACACACACATTTCTCAGAAATGTTCATTTACCCTAGTCCTGTAGATGTAGGATGAAAACAAATTTTAGTCGGTCACTGATGACCTCTACTAGGTGAGAACTTAACAGGGTGAACCTTTTTCTAATTATTCGATGAATTATTGTCTTGTTTTCTTCCAGTACGTGGATGAAAAGCTGTCCAGGAAGATCTTGGAGCAAGCTCGTATACAACAGGAAGAGCTTGAAACTGAACTTGGATCATCGAGGTACAGTGGTGTGTCCCTTTCCTGTGCCATTTCGCTTTATCACAGCTGTGGTTTTATTTCATTAGGCAGCCCAGAGTAGAATTTGTGTCTTATGATAAATTTTCCAAACTGCAAGAAATCTGTACAAGATCACTCATGGTCTAGTGAAACAGGCCTGGTCGGGGCAAGGCCACTTTTCCTGAGTAAAGGGCACTTCCATTAAAACCCTAACTCCCTAGGCCCATTTGCTTACACATAACCTGAATCCTCCAAAATCCTTCAGTAGTAAAGCAAGTACATGACATGTATGCACACATGTGTTTCTAATCTGTGATACATGTACATGGCCAGGGACCCTCCCTGCATGCATGTGTCAGTGTCCACTGACCCAAGCACTGACCTTGCAATCAATACAACAAACATGGATGTACATGTACATGTACCATGGAAAGGCAAGTATGCCTAATAACCTCAAGCCTCCAAAATCCTTCACTTTAGCAAAGAGCATGTAGCATGTAGCATGTAACCTCAATCCTTCAAAATCCTTCACTTTAGCAAAGAGGATTTTGGAGGATTTGGGAAGGTTATGGTTAGGGGCCGTCCAAAGTTGTAAACATTTTCAAAGTAATACATAGAGTACTACTTTTCAAGAGCCCCCCCCCCCCATTCAAAGTAGTACTTTTACTTTTATATTACGTGAATTTAATTTTTTCCTGTTGTTTATAAATATCAACATTTTTAAATACCTTCTAAAGTAGTATGCAGCCAGTCATCAACCAAGATGTACATGTACATTAACCCTAACCCCCTAGGTATTCTGGCCTCTTCATCGACCTGCTTCAAGGCTGGTAGGTCTACAGCCTGACTGAATGGACATTTATGCACAGTGAAAATAGCCATGAAATTAACCATCCAATTGCATTGAGTGTTCATCAAAGTGTGGAATAATATTATGTTTTTGTTGTAATTGAAACAAACAGCAAGGATGGAAGAAGACAGACCACAAGTCTTGGGCCGGACAGAGCCGAACAGTCGGACGATGAAGAAGATATCACCGAACACGAGGGGAAATTCTATCAGAATATTGTAAGTTTTGTTTATTTCTTTCTTTCTTATTTGTCCCAGGTATATACCTGATCAGTCATTATTACTGTTCTAGACTAGAACACTCGGCCGGCCGTGACACCAATAATTCTAACATTTTTGTTTGTTTTTATCATCAGGAAATTAAGGAGGAAGATGAGAAAGCCTTGGAGCTGTTCATGGCTAAGGACGCCCCGGCGAGACAGACGCTGGCTGACATCATCATGGAGAAGCTGACCGAGAAGCAAACGGAAGTTGCCTCACAGATGACGGGTGAGTCAATGATTATTTGAGTATTTTGAGGGCAGCATGAAGTAGTGTAACTTCAGCGTAGACCAATGGAGTGCTGGGATGATTGCTCTCCAGAAATACTCCAGAGTATTTTGTGTACACAAATATCATAGTAGACCAACAAAGGGTCATTGATACAAGCCCCATGGGTTTCTAGATGACCCTACAATGGGTCATCGATACAAGCCCCGTGGGTTTCTAGATGACCCTACAAATGGTCATCCATACAAGCCTCATGGGTTTCTAGATGACCCTACAGTGGGTCATCCATACAAGCCCCATGGGTTTCTAGATGACCCTACCAAGGGTCATCGATACAAGCCCCATGGGTTTCTAGATACAAGCTCCATGGGTTTCTAGATTCAAGCCCCATGGGTTTCTAGATTCAAGCCCCATGGGTTTCTAGATAGCCCTCCGCTAATGAATTGTTCTTTTTTTCTAGCCCTCCTACGACTGCAAGGGTCAAAATCAGTCAAAATGTTGATATACTTGCCAAGGTATATCGAGTGCACTTAAAAGTCGAACACTGTCAAACCTTTACGTGTAGTAAGTACATTTACAGGTCAAAATGAGTCAACTGTTTTTGACTGGTAAAAGCATTGCCTGGTATTGTTCAGGGTGGTCAAAATGACAGTAAAAACCAGTCAAAAATGCCCCTGTGTGCACATTTGGGTCAACACTCAAAGCAGTCAGTTGACTGGTTTTGACCACTATAGCTACTTGCCACTAAAGTGCAGCTATCATTATGAGGGCTAAATAACCATTGTGAACATTTTGATGTATGTGTGGAAAATAAATAAACCAACCAAGCAAAAATAAACAAATGACAAAATGTGTGGATTGTTGAGGGCTCGAGACACACAAGGGTTAACCCTCCTACTAGAGCAGTCACAGAAGGGTTATAGACGGCTTAATTGTAACCGGTCATTGTTGGTTTCACAGAGAGTGGTCAAATCATGCCTGATCTGGACGAAAGAGTGGTGCAAGTGTACAAAGGAGTTGGTCAGATCTTGACTAGATATCGAAGCGGTAAACTACCCAAGGCCTTCAAGATTCTGCCGTCGTTGAGACTATGGGAACAGGTGAGGCGCATTTGCATTTTCTATGTTTCATCTTCACAGCTGAATTTGTTTACAGCCTCAATTCATGCGAACGCGAACATGATGCAAATTGTTATGTGGTAAGTTTACAGTGAGTGATGCGCTCAAGTTAAAATTTTACTCAACTGCTGCGAATCGTTGGCCAGCTCTCACTTTTTGACGTCGCAATTTACTTCGTATTTCCACTTGCACGAATTATGAGCCGGCCTTAATATGTATGTGCAGGAGTCGAAATTAACCCTAGTCCGTAGCTAGAGTGGTCAAAACCAGTCAACTGCTTGTTTTTGACTATTGACCCAAATGTGCACACAAGGGCATTTTTGACTGTTTTTTTTTTACTGTCATTTTGACCACCCTGAACAATACAAGACAATGCTTTTACCAGTTCAAGGAACAATATCGTCACGATCAGAGCAGACTTTCAACAGGGGCCGTGGAATCTGTGTCCCAGTTTAAGATGAACTCGGTGACTGAAAATTACTGGCTCATTTATGCAGCAGCAATGGTAATATGACCTTATCATGTGGGGTATTATTTTCAGTCACTCTAAAACTATCACTCCAATTCCATGTCCTATTGATCGTAATGATATTGTCCCTTTAACCGAGTAATCATTGCAGCACTACTTTACAGTTCTTATTAGAACCATCATCTCACGTGGCGATATTTGAGATTCAAACCACATGGTATTACTGCAAACTGTAACGGATCAGAAATAATCAATGATTAGGCCTATTTTTGTTTTTCCTTTCAGATCCTCTACATAACAGAGCCAGACAAGTGGACGGCTGCCTCCATGTATCAAGCAACAAGAATATTCACTAGTAACCTAAACGCCAAGATGGCCCAGAGGTAAGATCACGTTTGTCTTCCTGTTTGTCAGTTTTTATTTTTGTCTGTTCAGTATCTTCACTTTTGTCCATTTTTGTCTTTGTTAATTTCATTCTTATATGGTGCATTTCACATGATGTTCCAATGCGCTTAACATTATTTCCCCTGGTCACTGGGCCAAAATCATTCCTGTAATCTTTCTCAGCTCCCTGGGGAGTATACAGCTCATGATGGGCAACCTTTTGTTGGTGCTACAGGGCTAATCAAACACAATTACCTTGGTCACGGCCAGGATTCGAACGCACATTCTGACGACTCGGCCATCAGAACACAAGTCCAATGTACTTAACCGCTCAGCCATGGCACACTATTTTGTTCAGTTCTCTCACTGTGTCATCCCTTGCCCTTGTGTCTGTCTCAATCTTTGAAAATTAACCCTCCTACTTCTGGTACCTTTTTCATACATGTTGATCCACCATTTGAATACTGTGTACAGTATTGACTCCCCCAAATGGTTTTGAATGGTAGGTCAGCTAATACAAAACCTTGTTTGGATCTTTCCAAATGGTAGTACAGCTAATACAAAACCTTGTTTGGATACTTCTAAGTGGTGAATCAATGGACCCTCTATGCATTTGAATGGATTTGACTGGTAGTAAAGCTTGCTACCAACACTGTTCAAATGGTATCACCATGTGTGTACAAAACCAATGGGCATTTTGGTAAGTGGAAATTTTGAATGGTTTCAAATGGTCAAACAGTAGGAGGGTTGTTAACCTTTGAATCATGATAATTTTGCTTCTTGTAACTGTTTCTCTTGTCCTTAACCACTAAATTGCCAATGACAAACATGTACACGAATGCATATGTCCTCCAGCTGGTCTTTTAACCTGCTTAGGCAATAACGCGATAATATCGAATATTGCGATTTTTATATATATATTGCATTTTTATGATATCGAGAACCTTTTCAAGTTATCGAGATATTGGCAAAAATTACAAAAATATATCGTGATTAAAAAAAAATTGTGATTGTTAGTTGAGTCAGAAATTCCATGGAAACAAAATTAGGCCAGTCTTTTCAGCTTTCGGAAGTGAGAAACAAATTCAAACTACTTCAGTGGTTAGCCGACTGTGTCCAGACACAGAACTCCATTGTTTCTCTTAACCCTAACGATCCCCATCCAGCCAAACTCCAACACCAGGGATTGTTGGAGTTTGATGGGTTGAGTACTGTGTACTTCTGATATGGCATGTGTAAAGTGTTGGAATATGGCTGGATGAGTACTGTATGTGTGCAGTAACAGTGTTGGATTTTGATTGAGTGAGGACGGTGGTTCTACTAGCATGCAACATTGTTAGACTTTGAGTGGAGAGAGTGTGTGTATGCAACCTGCTGTAATAAACAATTGATAAAGGCAAATATTGTACTTAGGTATGCTTGGCATTGTGTCTAACATCATATAACTAGAACCTACCATACCTATTCCATAGGGTGTTTTAGTTTTTGTATAGTTAAGTTTTTTTAGCATGAAAACAATTGTTGGATTATGATGGGTTGAGTACTGTGTGACTCCAGTGTTCAAACTTTACTTTGGGCCATGTGTCCCCACTCAATCAAAATCCAACAGCTAAGGGCCTGTTGGAGTTTGACGGGTTGAGTACTGTTATGGCAAGTGGACTGTTGGAGTTTGATGGGTTGAGTACTGTAAACCAGCAACAGTCAACCATGGTGTTGGGATTTGATAGGTTGAGGAAGGTTTCTAGTAAAAATGCTTAGGGAGTTAGGGTTAATCCACCGCCACTCAAAAAGAATGGCTCAAAAGCAATCATGCATGAATGAAAACAAATAATCACGATACTACTGAAAATCGCAACATATGTTTGACGATATATTCTGGAGGACAAAAATTGATATCGCCCAAGCTTACAAACATTAGTATTTACTTCCTCAATCAAACTGTTTACAATAAATGTATTATTTATTTTCAATTGATTGATCTCTTCTGTTTTCCACTGTACAAAGATTTTTCAACTTAATCCTGTATCCAAGAGTAAGAGATGACATCGCCGAATTCAAAAGACTCAACTTTCATTTGTACATGGTAATTAATAGATACATGTGTATGTCTTACACTTTGTGAGACTCTAGGTGGCAGCGTACTAATACTGGTCTGTTCCCATTGTTCTAACGAGCATCTGCACAATATCATGGACAATGGAAATGGATCGGTAAATCTGTGCCGCCTAGTCTCAAATATCTCCAGTTTAAAAAAAGTGAGTTAATTAATACAGAGCATCTCACTGTAAAAGAATCTGTATCTACATTTTTTCTTTTGAAAATTGCGTTTTGTAGTAGCAGTAATCCACTGGACAAAATCCCAGTTTACTAAAAAAAAGTGATTTTGTTTGTTTTCGTGACTGTACCAGCCTTTAGTCAAAGCACATGCGGCAACCCAGAACAAAACACAATGCCCTGTAAAAAGACCACACACCTGATCACGAGTGCCGAAGCCACGATCGCCTTTACCAGTCCGCTCTGAGGACCCTACTACTAAATTTTTCATAAACCTCCAGCAAAATGAATAATTTATGTATGCAAATTTATTTAAACCAATCACAGTAAGCAGAATGTTGGGCTTGTCTATATTTAAAGTGATATCATAACAAACTACATGTAGTTACCTAATGCATTATGTATTAACATCTCTCTACCAAATCGGTAGAGAAAAACATAAGATTACAGAACGGGGTGTCAACTCTTTAAAGTGCGTAGTGTTTTTTCGTGCGTTGTGTTCCAGGTTGCTGCATGGGCCTTAATGAAAGGCTATGACTGTACTGCACCAGTGACCGGCCTGGCTAGGAAGTGAACCCACAAATCGTACCCACATTCTGATGAGTCAGTCACCGGAACATTTTTACTCCTGGGTGGAGAGAAGCAATTAACTGTCTTATTCAAGGATAGAATTACCATGACAGGCCTGGCTAGGAATCGTACCCACATTCTGATGAGTCAGTCACCGGAACATTTATACTCCTGGGTGGAGAGAAGCAATTAACTGTCTTATTCAAGGACAGAATTACCATGACCAGCCTGGCTAGGAAGCGAACCCACATTCTTGCGCCTGCCTGGTTGACCTCATACATGTATAACAGATATCTTATATAATAAGACCGAAATCCTTAGGCCCGTCTAAACATTTTGTTACATATAGGCTCTGGAACCGCTGGGTCCCGCGGCTCGGGAGGGGTACCTGCATGTCGGGAAAAATCCACAGGGTGTCGTCGTCGCCCTTCCGGCTCCGCCGAAGATGTCGTTTTTGCGTCATGGGTGAATCGCCGCTTTTCCGCATTTATTCACTGCTTTTTGTCATGCAGCGGCCGTCGTTCAGGACCCGTCAGTTGTCCGAATGCACTCCCTCTGTATTCACTATAGGTGTTGTGTTATTCTTGACCCGTGTGCTTAAATACCGCAACGTCAACACTTTCATGGTTTTTCTTAAATCTTACATACAACAGCCGTTATGGCTCACACGTTATACATGCGTGTTGTGTGTATGCGTGTTGTGTGTGCATGGCATCAAGCATGTTCTTCTCAAATCTTGCAACAGCGCTAGCGCTACGGCGTGTTCTTTGCGTAAAGTAGTGTCATGTGCAAAATTTCCACATGTTAGCACACAGAGTCGTTTGCGCCCCAACACATCAACCCCTCCTTCAGTCACACACTGGCCAATTACACACCTCCACTCTATCAACCTTTCATCCCCACCCTCCTTAATTCACCCAACTCCATCCACTCCAAACCCAATCTTCAGATCGGGTAACTTCGCTTGTCATTCATAATCTAGATACTTTATTTTATTGTACATTCAGTTGCAGATTAATGTCATATCATTTTTTGTAATATCTACTTTCAGGCCTTAAAGAAAGCCCTCTTCAAGCCAGCAGCTTTCTTCAAAGGAATCCTTTTGCCGTTATGCGAGGTACATGTAACTCATCATCCATCAATAATTAAAGCAAATTTTCCTTTGTGAACAAAGAAACATTGACTCAAACCATGCGACTTCCAGATTACCAAGTGAGCTATCCAGCCTTATAAATGTTAGCCTTAATCAAGGCTGATGTCGTAATGCACACTTACAATGGTACCCCCATCCCGTACCGATTTCTGGCCCAAGAAATTCAGCACTCACTGTCCACTGTCCCCGGATAGGTTCCATTCGTGTACATGTACATTACAATGTATACAGTAAGATCAATATAATCGAGTCGTGGATACGGTTGTGCATTGGCACCTTGTACTTGTTCGAACTGAATCAACAGCCTTGATCCTTCTGTAATCGAGAGTTTGTGTGTCTTTATTTTCCCATTGGAAAGCTGATGGGAATTCATCTGCAAGACTTGTTGATTTGTGGGCGGTTTCTTTCAAACGATGGCCAATCGCAGACCCCTAGCTTTGACCCCGTTTGATCCCACACACAATGGTTGTTGGTGCAAGGAGTGGCTTGTTAATATATCAAAACATCAACTAAACTACGGACAAAAGAAAATGTTTCCAGTTTCTGGTCATAGGTCAGCTTCAAAATCGGTTTTTTTTTGTGGTAATATTTTTGTTTAAAGTGATACAATTTTGACATACATATACACGGTTATTGGAACCAAATTTCCGATACAAAAAAGTATGGTGGCTAAGAGAGGCCACACAAATCAGGCATACATACCCCTATGTGAAAAAGTTGTTAAAAACGCAGCAGGGCAGAATCCCAATCGATCCAGCAATTTTGGGTGCAATTTGACAATTGGATATTTTAAAAAAAATTCCAAATAAAAATGTCAACGTGCAGGTCTGAGGTGATGCATGCGGAGACCAGAAACCAGAGGCTTTTTTTTTTTTTTTTTTTTTGTCAAAGGCAAACTTTCTCGGTAAATTTAATCCATTTTGAAGTGAACAAAGAAAAATGCACTTAAGCGAGACTTGAATCTGTGTCTTGTGGCAGATGCAGTGTTTGTCAAGTCGCTACCGCTACCGATCCGTGCTATTTTTCTAGTTCGGGCTGTGTGTTTTCGAATAATTTGGTAACCGGGATATTCGGATTTTGATTTCGATCGAATATTCGATGTTCGAAGGCCGCTGATTGTAAATTGCGCTACGTGATAAAAAGAGCATGCGCGATATGGTGGGGCCAAAATTTGTACTAAACATAATGTCGTCCTGACTAGGATGGACTTGCCAGGTGGCGACCAATTGTAGACGAGAGGATGATTGGGGGAGGGGATAATGATGGAAGTGCCAATATAAACCAAAAAAAAATTCAACCGGAAAAAACAACCAGATATTCAAACCATCGATCAAATATTCGGTTATTCGCCACAGCCCTACTTCTAGTACAAGAAAATATAATGAATAATATTTGAGTTTGTTCTCTCTTATCTTTAGTGTGGCACGTGTACCCTGCGAGAGGCAATCATCATCAGCAGCATCTTGGCAAAGACCACGATCCCCGTCTTGCATTCTAGCGCCGCCCTCCTCAAGATTGCTGAGATGGACTACAACGGAGCCAACAGCATCTTCATGAGGATCTTACTGGACAAGAAGTACGCCCTGCCTTACCGCGTCGTGGACGCTGTAGTCTACCACTTTCTCAGGTAAATGCTTGATTCGTAACTCGTTGGATTTAGGTTGCCTCTTTAAATATACAGGCCTGAGATTTCTCAGGATTTTTACAAATCTTGTTTTGCCTCAAAATGTTCATAAAAGAGGAGAAGTAACCACCAACGGCAAACCTAGAGCAAATGTATCGTGTTTCTAAGCACTGAAGATTTGCCGAGTTGTTTGTTATTAGTTGTTTTTACTTTGTGTTTGGGGGAGGGTTTGAAATTACCTCCATAACAAGGGTGCTTGCTAATTGAACCAGAAACACTGGGGTAAACCCCTACTCTTCCACGACAAGTGTTCTGGGTTCTTTTATGTGCATTACTTTAATCATTTAGCACATGGGACTTACGGCTTAACGTCCCATCCGAATGACGAAGCATTTATGGTTAAGTGTCTTGCTTAGGGACTCGAGTCGAGACTGGCCAGGCCGGGATTCGAACTCACATTCATACACTGGCACCAGAACTTGAGTCCGATGCACTTGACTGCTCGGCCACGACACTCCACAGTGTCTGAATTCAGTATACAGACAATAGGGGTTTTGTATATATACAGTGTTGTAGACTCGGACACGACAAGCATTTTCACCAATAGAGGGCTACGTTGTGCACACAGAGCGGATATAAATCTCACCCTGGTTTTTATTATTCCCTTTAGATTTCAGCTTGACAAGAGAGAGCTGCCAGTCCTGTGGCATCAGTGCCTTCTTACGTTTGTCCAGCGTTACAAGGAAGACCTCGCAATGGAACAGAAGGAGGCCCTCTTGGACCTTCTCCGAGCGCAGTCGCACGAGAGCATCACACCCGAAGTGCGCAGAGAACTCCAAAACTCAAAGTCACGTGACTCCGAGGAGCCAATGGCATCGTAGAACACGGTAGATGGAGTGATGAATAAACTCTATTATTGAGTGGTTACAAGATCTGACCCATCATGTGACACTGATGAGCCAATAATATCGTAGAACTCTGTAGATGGAGTGAATAATTTTATGAGTGGTTGTAAAATCTGACCAATTGTTGGTCAAGTGACAGGGACAAAGCAACCGCAGCAAAGATAGAGGATGTGTAACTTATACCCAGTCTTGTGACCCGACGCGGAGCAAATGCCGTTTCAGCAAAGGAAGGTACAAATCTTTGCATGCAGGATTGTAGAGACATTTTAGTGTTGGTTGTAAATATGGGTGTGGCCAGGAGTGAGCCCCCAGCGTGCTAATGTTATATTTACTCCCTGTTGTGGACGTTGCGTCAACTATGCCACTGTTAGTTCCTCTGTGCTCGGCCTCCCGTTCTGTGCAAACATCAGTTTGGTTATCGGATCCAGTGACCAGTGACAACCAGTGTGGTTCCTCTGTGCCCGGCTTCCCGTTCTGTGCCAATATCAGTTTGGTTATCGGATCCAGTGACCAGCGACAACCAGTGTGTTCCTCTGTGCCCGGCTTCCCGTTCTGTGCCAATATCAGTTTGGTTATCGGATCCAGTGACCAGCGACAACCAGTGTGGTTCCTCTGTGCCTGGCCTCCCGTTCTGTGCCAACATCAGTTTGGTTATCGGATCCAGTGACCAGCGACAACCAGTGTTGGTATAACCCTACTTGTATGTTTTCTCATCATTTTGACAGCTGAAGGCCATGTGACTGGGTTGAACCAATGATATCACAAATATGGACTTAACTCATGTCATCAGCAATTTGAATTAATTTACAAACAATCTTGTTAATAAAAAAAACAAGTAATTTTATGCTTATGCTTATGCTTATATGTGACTCGCTCTATCGTAATGAGGAATGTCCCCCAAATATGAAAAATGGACATATGCATACATCATAACGAGCATTTAACGGGCTTTCCAATGAAGCCAAACATAAATGTGTCCCTTTTTCCGTTCCAAAGTTATTAAACAAAGAAGTTGAGATACTGGTGGGTTTGTTACAGAAACGTTTTACGAGAAAAACGGGTTTTAAAAAGAAATGCACTTTTCACGAACAACAACAAATGTTTGAACTTACGCGCTGCATGTACTACGTATGGGGGCGCGCTGTACATAGTATCTGAACTTGAACGAAATAACTTACCGTGGCAACGGTAATCTTTCGGAAAGGCTAGAATCACAAAATTTAACAGGCGTATGGACCATGTCTTTAAGAATACTCTGTGAAAGTTTAACGTCAATGCTCAAATTACTTTAGAAGTTCTGGGTCTCTGAATGTTTGATAAACGAACACTGTCAAACAACGATCATGCGTGTACATGAAGAACGTGACGTATACTACTATACAATGCATGACCGGTCGCTCCGATCCCATGCCCAGTGCATGCGCCGTGCACATGTACAGTGTACATGTACGCTGAAGGTACCATGAAGGTACGCAAAATCACGAAAGCACACAGTACAATCAGGCCGGCAGGCTGCGCTTAAACCGCCCACTTTGGCGCTTGTCTACGTCCATTCGAGGTAAACATCCAAACTGCGCAAGCTCAGTAACCCGTTGGCACACGTTCGTCCAATCATCTCGCTGGAGACTTTCTGTATTAAGTTTTTGGGCACTTATCTTATTATTCAGTATTCAGACAGTGATGTCATTACTAAAATTACAGAGGTCACATCATGACCTTTCTAACAGTACCAAACATGCATGTTAAATGATAATGGCGCGGCTCGAAACGGCGCTTACAAAAGCAGTTCAAACTCGTCTTTTTGGAGCTAACGAGGACGATTTGCAACAGAAATGGACACAGACACGCTTGAGAAAAGGTCTTTATTTTCTACTTTATTGATATTTTTCTCAAAAAGTAAAATAACACACACAAACTTTGATATAGGTACCTAAATACACAAAAACCTTAAAATCGATTTCAATGCGCTTTATTTTTTATTTTATTTATTATTTATTATTATTATTTTTTTTACGCTATGTGAACTTCAGAGCTTGTTTACGCGAAACGGTCCCTTGGGGCACATTCCTCATTACGATAGAGCGGGTCACATTTGTTATAGATTGACTTCACAAGACAGTTGATACTGATGGCTAGTCAGTATCTTCTCCACTGCCAAAACAAATCAGTTAAAGAGACAATATCGTCGCGATCAGAGCAGCGCATGGAATCGGTGTCCTAGTTTAAGATGAACAACAGTGACTGAAAATTACTGGCTCATTTATGCAGCAGCAATGGTAATATGAACTTATCATATGGGTATTATTTTCACTGAGTTAATCTAAAACTAGCACTCTGATTCCACGCCCTGTTGATCATGATGATATTGTCTGTTTAAAGTATAACAACAACAAAATATTTACAAATTTATACTAGTTTTCAAGCGTGCGTGCTCCCGGGGTATTTCTGTACAGTAAAGTGAAGGCACAACATTGGTAATTACCACATTATCAAATGAATAATTTATTATCTAAAAGCATACTTGTTCTAATGTTGGTCCAATTATCAATCCACCCAAGACATTCTTCCATCTCAGGTGCTTTCCTTCCAGGCCTGTGATTTCTCAGGATCCTGAATTCAGGATTTTTTTACAAATCTCCCTTTGCTTCAGAATGTTCTTGAAAGAAGAGAAGTAGCCACCAAGGAAAGAAAGAAGTAGCCTGTATTGTGGGGATGTGGAGAGTCTGTAAATATCCAAAATTAAACATCCAGGAGGTTCAGGGGGCTTTGTCCTCTAGACCAGGCCCGCTACCTATTTTCACGATGTTTTATTTCTGTCAAATCACACCCCTGTATTCCAGCAACTTTGACTACATAAAACCCGAAACACTGTTGTGATGAAATTTTCACCGGTTACTTTTATGATGTATTCCTTGAAAACTAATAAACTCACATGTACATTTTCAAATACCAATGTTGTACAAGTATGTTCCCTTGTAAATACACATAGCCTTTATTTTACTTGACCGATATAAGTTTGAAAAGTGATATTAAATTGTATACCTTTTAGGCAAAAAAAAAGTCCCCGGTTTCTGGTCTCTGCTCACGTCCGTCTCTGCTCTGTCCGTCGCCCCAATCTGTCTCTCCAATAGCTATGAACGATGTCAAATTGCAGCCAAAATTGCTGGAATTCTGCCGTGCTGTGTTTTAACCGACTTTTTCACATAATAATAATCATAATAATGTGTGTAGACTTATATAGCGCACGTATCCACCAACTAAGTGGTGCTCAAGGCGCATTATATCATTACCCCTGCTCATAAGGCTCATAAGGCTCATAAATCATTCCTGAAACCATCTCAGCTCCCTGGGGAGTATACAGCTCAATTGCTGCAATTACAGCGCATATAGGGCTAATCAACCAACTCTGCCCTCACAGGTACCCATTTAACCCCTGGGTGGAGAGAAGCAATTATGGTTAATTGTCTTGCTCAAGGACACAAGTGTCACGGCCGGGATTAGAACCCACATTCTGCTGCTAACACCAGAACTTGAGTCCGGTAAGCTAGACCGCTCGGCCACGACACTCCACATAGGGGTATGAATGTTTGCCCAGAGGCCTCTCTTAGCCACCATACTTTCTGTATGGGAAATTTGGTTACCGTGTATGTATCACGTATTTCCCTGTTGGCAAAAAAAAAGCACATCACTGCACTGATTTTGAAGCCAACTGATGACCAGAAACCGAAGACTTTTTGGGGGGCCTTAGAATATTAGCAGATTTATCTAATTATAAAATAGTGCTTAACAAATAATTTAAAAAAGCAGCTCTTATTAAAAATTAGACTCGCACATCAGATTCTCAAAAATTTGGAAGCGCATTTCTGGCAGTGCTAGTGAACGTTAAAGGGACAATATTGTTAAATGTCTTTAAATGCATTTATTCGTAGAAAGGAACAATATCGTCCTGATCACAGCAGACTTTCAAAAAGGTCAGAGAATCGGTTGTACTAGTTTAAGATGAACTCATAGTGACTGAAAATAATACAGTATTAGTGGGGTAGTATTTTTAGCCACTAATTTCATCTTAAAACTAGGACTCCTATTCCATGCGCTGTTGCAAGTTTTCTCTGATCTTGACCATATTGTTCCTTTAAGTCATGAATGCATACCTGCCACTGGAGGGCACTCAGTGTTTGTTTTCACTAGGCCCCGCCCCCAAAAAAAGTTTCCGTTTTCTGGTAATTTTGGTCTTTTTTGGGGTGGGGCGGCCATCTTTTCTTTTTTTTTGCCAACATGGAAATATGTAGCACATTGTATTTCCCATATAAAAAGTATGGTGGCCAAGAGAGGCCTCAGAAATCTTTCAAATGTTCATACCCCTATGTGAAAAAGTCAGCACAGCACTGCAGACTTCCAATCGATTCAGTAATTTTGGCATTGTATCACAGCAAAAAAATAAATAAAAAAATAAAATAAAAAAATGCCGACACACTGAGGAGACCAGAAACCGGAGACTTTTTTTTGCCTTTACTCACCCAATTTCAAGAGCTGAAATTCTGTAATCCAATTTATTTGTAAATAGAAAATATTTCCTAATTACCAATGTTTACCTTTAATGCTACTCTTGTAAATAGACTAGCCATAGTCTCAAAAGATGATAAATAATTGTTCATGCCATCATTATTTCTCATTCAGGTCATTCAAAGTTTAGAATAAAATGCTGAATACTTTATTTTAATCATGATGTATCAATGAGTCTGGTTTCTTGTTGCAGATGTTTCCAGTGTGACTTCGGCGTTTGAATTAAAATAACCTGCTATAACCTGCTATAACCTGCTATAACCTGCTACATGCTGCTACATGTATAACCTGCTATAAAGCAGATAAATTTGCGTAGCAAATATTTTTGCTATAAAAACAGACTACCAGCCAAAGTACACTCATTTTATGTGCAAGTTTGGCTGGTATGAAATTGGCTCGTGGTTTCAATAATCATATATCAATTATGCTATTCTTCCAAACTTTTTTTTAAATAATGCTACCAAAAAATCACTTCAAAAATCACTTCTGGTCGCCTCAGACCCGTGCATCGGCATTTTATTTTATTTTTTTAAATTTTATTTTTGCTAAGAAAAGATATCCAATTGCAGCCAAAATTGCTGGATTGATTGTAATTCTGCCGTGCTGTGCTTTAAACGACTTTTTCACACAGGGGTATGAACGTTTGCCCGATTTGTGAGGCCTCTCTTAGCCACTATACTTTGTAAATGGGAAATTTGTTCCCCGCATATATACAATGTATTTCCCTGTTAGCGAAAGAGAAAAAAGCGCGTCACCGCACCGATTTTGAAGCCGACCGATTATCAGAAACCGGAGACTTTTTTACCTAAAGATCGACCTTTGAAACTTTAGCCCTCTAAAATTAAACTGAAGCCTCGCCGAGACTTTTCTTATTTGCAAGAAATTCAAAAACGGTTGCCCTTTTAGGTAATGTTTGATTGTATAAATCAGAGAGATTACCAAACGTTTATAGGTTCACCCCACTAAGTAGAAAAAAAACTCATGTGCGAACTTATTATCATAATTGTGTATACCCCCCCCCCCCCCCCCAAAAATAACAATAATAAATAAATAAAAAATTATGAAAAACACAGATTTAAGGTCCATACATTTCATGGATTGTGTACAAATGGTCCAGTATCATGACCTGGGGGGTCCTTGACTTCCAACATTGAGTATTTTGGATACACTATGCCCTGAAAAAGTGGACCTACTTTCTTCGAAGAGTATAGAGGCTTTTTTTCCCCCAATATGGACGCCTGCCAGTGTGGACGTTTTCACTAGTGTGGAGGGTGGTGTCCTTTGCATTTAGGCCTAGTATTTTGTCTTTAGCATCGGTTCTATGGGAGTTTATCACACGCGGCGCTCTATGTCTGGAGGATCACCGGCACCCAGCCCCTCTCTTTTTTGCTAGACCACGCTATAGTAACCTGGGTTTGACTTTTGGGTTTGGGTTTGGGTTTATCTCTTTTCTTTTTAATTCTTTATTCTCTTTTGCTTTGTACCGGTCCATCAAGATTACTTCTAGTATATTAGCTCACAATAAAATATAGAAGGAAAAACTTTAAGCAGTCTCATATCATTCGCATCTCTGCGCGCATGCGCTGGTCAATCCGTACAGCAACTGGCACAAAGGGCACATAGATTGCCAGAAGTGCCATTAACAACAACAACAACATATGGGAGTTTATTTAGTGGGTTCACCCATATACCTCTGAATTCAGCATTTATATAAAAAAAGGCCGATATCTACTATTTTGCATTCATAAAATGTACTAAATTTGTAAAAATACGTATAAAATAAATTTATAGCTTATTGCTCACCCCTCCAACAATCAATTAAAACAACTGACTTTGGTAAGAAAACAAATAATATGCAAATCATTTTGAACTGCGCGCGCACAGTTTTCCACGCAATCGCTGTTTAAACAAGACCACGTGAGTTCATTGTTGAGCGCCTTCAGACGCCATGTTGAAGTTGACAGAGGTTTGCCGGTTTGACGTAATTTTTCCCCCAAAATAAGCAGGCGAAGTAACGGTCAGAATTACTTATCGAGAGTTAATACGGTGAGTTTAATAATTATTGTGGTAATTGAGCAACGAAACCGAACATTTTCATGCATTTTGATTTTGCTAAGTGCGGTATTTTTGATAGATTTGAATGACCACGTGGTGTACATTTTGGAAAGAATGTCGAATCTAACCGCCACTTGTGCACAATGTCTAACTCAAAGTATGTTTTTTGCAGACGACAAAATAGCCAATATCTCACTAAATGTGCACATTTCGTTGCTCAAGATCTCACAAAATATCTTTTCTAATCCTCACTTGACTACACTTTCCTCTCCTAAGTGTGTCCTCTATCATGTTTAAAGTAAAATCGTTGTGTCTTACTCTTGTAGTTATATTCGAAAACTGGCGGTTGTATTCTACGTTCTTTACCGGGAAAGATGTCGTATCCGACCGCCACTATCGATTTTTGGGTGTACAGAAGTCAGAAACTATCTTTAAAATTACACTTTAGTTTAATGATGGTTTTGGACTTTACTTTCCCTTCTAAAAAAAAATCCTCCCCAGAAAATAGAATGACCGTGTTGGTCATTAATGGGAGAGTTAACAAGATCAAACTAGCATGAACGAGGAAGTCATCGTAGGCCTATACCAAAAATGCCTGATTTTTCATGAAATAAATATCCTGGAGTAATTTGAAGTGACCAACACGATAATTGTACATGTGCAGTGGCAACTGTAATAGGATCCTTCTATTTTCTGTAGGGAAATAGTCTGAAAAACCATCGCAAAAGTGGATTTTAAAGATAGTTTTCACTTTCTGAACCCCCAAATATTGATAGAATCATTTTTAACTGGTTAGTGGTTATGCTACAAAAAAATCCAAAAAACCCTTAAAAAGTGGATGACATTCTTTCTGCATTTTCTAAAATATCCAATGCTTCTGGACAGTTTGAACCAATTGGAAAATCTATTGTTGACACTAGTAAAATGAAGATTAATTTGCTGTAACATTTGTAGAAATGTTCTTGTTTATCCTTGACCCATAAGGATGTTTTGAGAGAAAAATATATTGGTGTTAACACAGTATTTTGTGACAGAAGTGCAAAAAGTATAAACAAAAACAAAGAAATAAACACAAGAAGTGCTTACCTAAAAATGTTTACTGATCAGTAAACAATACACTTGGTTTTAAAACAAATCAACCTGCAGTGACATCACCGATTTGTTCATAAATATGCAAATTTACATAAACATGCCAACCAAAAATGTAAAACACCCACACATTGGCAATTGAGTGGTTGAAAAGTGCTGTCAACATACACAATGCCGAGATGTTCCAAATGTTTTCAAGTAAAAACATTCCTATTTCATAGACCCTAATTAATGTGAAACATTTATCACATGTGGCAATCATGTATTCTGCTGCCCTCTATCTGCCAGCAAAGGCCATGATGATATCGACGGAGAATTCATTGCTGCATCAGATACTGCAACATGACGCATCAACCAGATATTAAGGTAGGTTTTCTCTCTACAATTAAAGGGCAGTTTGTCCAATAAAAATGTAGCCTAATCCTGGTCTCAAAAGGATAGTGAAATTGGTATCAATTTAAAGGAGAAACTGTTCATATTAAAGATGTAGGGCCTATCGCATGTGTTTTTGGCTATTTTGATGGCAATTTCCCCCAAATTTCTTTTTCATCGAAACATTGCTATTTTACTTGAGAAAATGATAACAAATAATTGTTTATAATATTCATGAGAAGCATGGTTGTACAGTAAAAATGTCCAAAATTAATTAACAGTCGGTCCCATCATAAATTCCTGATAAACTAAACTTCTGACTATTCGTAAAATCTTATTTCAAAGAATTTGTTTTTTATGCATCATTACTTTCTATTTATTTCTGTTCAAATGAACAAATCAAAAAACAATATGAATTTGGGATTAGAATGTCGTATCCGACTGCCACATTTTCTCATTTAATATAACCAATAATGTAATCGTACCTACCCAGTAAGGTGAGAACATATGGATAGGCCTATATACTTCAAATTATTCCAGGATATTTATTTCGTGAAAAATCAGGCATTTTTGGTATATGATGACGTCATGTCAGTCTGATCTTGTCAACTCCCATGTTAGTGACCAACACGGTCATTGTACATACGCAGTGGCAATTATAACAGGATCCTTCTATTTTCTGAAGGGGAGGATTTTTTAGAAGGGAAATAAAGTCCGAAAACCATCATAAAAGTGTATTTTAAAGATAGTTTTTGCTTTCTGTACCCCAAAAATCAATAGAATCATTTTTAACTGGTTAGTGTTTGCAAAACAAAAACCTTAAAAAGTGGCAATAAAACGTGTGATAGATCTTTAAAAGTAATGTACAGAATTGGTAATTCAGGAGTAATATTTCTGAATTGAAATGTTACACTTGCATGGTTTCAAATGTGATGGTATATCAGTGTTCCTTAGAAATCATTCTGTCTGAGGTGCTGTCACAGGTTAATTGTTTAATGTTTATCTTGATTCAAATAATGAAAAGATAGTAATTTTATTTATAGAAGCAGTTTTTGCTATCATTACCAATGTTGTACCTTATCTTAACCAGTTCGCACCAGGAATAAAAAAGTTTTTCCGAACTCTGTGGCGGGTTTATTTTTACCGCACAAACACGACCAATGGTGCTCACCAGAGCGTGACCGGGGAGACCGCGTCTTCCACCGTATGCTTGTTGCCACGTCGACCGGGAATCTATACAAATATTCCCGAGAATCCTGTGGCGTGTTTAGACGCTCTCCGATCCGCTGTCCAAAAAAAAATTGCGTGTATACACGGCCTCCGACGCGAACTGGTTAAATGGAAGTGTAAAACTTTTGAATGTAATTGCCTGATTACAAAAGTACTGAATTCCATTCTAAACCTTCTTGGTGTCAAGTTAGTGATGGTTCTAAACATCCTGTATCATTTTGTCTGGCATGCAGTAAGCATGGGCGATAACAAAAAAAAATTCATCCACGATATATCGGCAAACATATATCGTAATTTTCGATAATATCACGATTTTACTTTAGAGCAGATAACCACAGGTTAGACAGGTATATACCCCTCTACAAGCATCACAATAAATCACAAATTCGTTTGCTTAGTTAGTATGTACTTCTGAAGTAGTTCGCTTTTGTTTCACACGTCCAAAAAGCTGAAAAGACTGTTCTAATTTTGTTTCCATGGAATTTCTGACTTGACTCACAATGGCGATTTGTTTTTAATCGCGATGACTTAAAAAGGTTCTCGATATCGTATTCGAATAAATAAAAAAAGGTATCGCGATATTCTGTATTATCATGTTATCGCCCAAGCTTACCATGCAGTAATTCTTTTTAAAAGTGTGAATTGTACCGGGTATTCATACAAAAGCAATCACAACTAGATATAAGTTTTTGTCACAACAAAAAACTAGGTGTTCGGTTGAAGTTAAAATGATGACGTCATCAATTCGAAGATTTGGAGAAAGTCAAATGTTAACGTCTGTTGAAGTTCTCGCGAGAAGTTTATTTGAATACAATACAATCCTGAATTTAGAAATTATTTTAATATTAAACTTTGACTGCCGGTTTGGACAGGAAGTAAAGGTAAAATTGGGGTCATGTTTTTGTAAATACTTTTGACAATTAACAATCTGTACAATGGTGCAAAAACTGAATTTACCTCTCGTGGTTGTTGAGATATGATTTTTTTAAATATTAAACTTTGACTTCCGGTTTGGACAGGAAGTAAGGTCAAATTGGGGTCACCTTTGTGTAAATATGTTTCGACAATTAACAATCTATACAATGGTGCAAAAAATGTCAATTTACCTCTTGTGGTTGTTGAGATAGGATTTTTGTAAATATTAAACTGTGACTTACGGTTTGGACAGGAAGTAAGGTCAAATTGGGGTCACCTTTGTGTAAATATGTTTCGACAATTAACAATCTATACAATGGTGCAAAAAATGTCAATTTACCTCTTGTGGTTGAGATAGGATTTTTGTAAATATTAAACTGACTTCCGGTTTGGACAGGAAGTAAGGTCAAATTGGGGTCATCTTTTTGTAAATATTTTTTGACAATTAATGATCTGTACAATGGTACAAAATTGTGAATTTACCTCGTGTGGTTATGATTTTTTTTAAATATTAAACTTTGACTTCCGGTTTGGACAGGAAGTAAGGTCAAATTGGGGTCATCTTTTTGTAAATATTTTTGGCAATTAACGATCTGTACAATGGTACAAAAATTGTGAATTTACCTCTTGTGGTTGTTGAGATATGATTTTTTTTTTTAAATATTAAATTTTGACTTCCGGTTTGGACTGGAAGTAAGGTCAAATTAGGGTCACCTTTGTGTAAATATTTTTCGACAATTAATGATCTGTACAATGGTGCAAAAAATGTCAATTTACCTCTTGTGGTTGTTGAGATATGATTTTTTTAAATATTAAACTTTGACTTCCGGTTTGGACAGGAAGTAAGGTCAAATTGGGGTCACCTTTTGTAAATATTTTTTGACAATTAACAATCTGTACAATGGTGCAAAAATTGTAAATTTCCCTCTTGTGGTTGTTGAGATATGATTTTTTTTAAATATTAAACTTTGACTTCCGGTTTAGACAGGAAGTAAGGTCAAAATGGGGTCACCTTTTTGTAAATATTTTTTGACAATTAACGATCTGTACAATGGTACAAAAAGTTTGAATTTCCCTCTTGTGGTTGTTGAGATATGATTTTTTTAAATATTAAACTTTCACTTCCGGTTTGGACAGGAAGTAAGGTCAAAATAGGGTCACCTTTTTGTCAATATTTTTTGACAATTAACGATCTGTACAATGGTACAAAAATTTTGAATTTACCTCTTGTGGTTGTTAAGATATGATTTTTTTTTAAATATTAAACTTTGATTTATCGTAATTCGATATCTGATGACCTAATCATGACATCACAAATTTTGTTTCATCTACGTGTTAAGTTCTAAGTATATGCCAAATTTCAAGTTCATGTGAAGTTTGCAAGTGTATGTGTTTTTTGTAGACAATCGATGGGGAGAAGGAGAAGAAAAAAAAAAAAACGAACAAAAACAATAGGTGTTTCGGGTACATACCCGAACACCTAATTAAACACAATTACAAAAATAAATTTTCATTTTCATTTAAGGCAGATGTCATCAACTATACATTGACATCTGTAAAATAAAGAATTGTGTGAGACCATCCCTAATGCCAGGCTTTTCAATGAGTACATTTAAACATTGGTCATCACTGATGAAGGAATAGAATACATATACTCCACCATGATGACCCAAAACCTCAATGTGATTATTGCAAAAAACAGAAACAGGGTTAAGCAATGTTGGCTACTGTTATTAAAACCTAGATACTTTATATCTGGATCACGGCAGTGATAAGTTTTACATGAAATCGAATCACAAAAAGCAGCTGGTTACCCTGCTTCAATTAAAAATAATTTCCGTTTTCCTAAATATGTTAAGCCTTTCTCTTGTTAAGAAGTTCTTGACATTTGCCAAACTGCTGCTGTGTACAAGTACATTTTCTCTTTTTAAACTATGAGAAAAAAATTGTGCAGTATGATGGGTACTATTCATAATATGTAATAATTTTGTGTTTTGTAATATTGTTTGCTCAGAATGATAAAAATATGTAAAACTTTCATACAATTCTAATGTGGAATTTAAGAAAGAGAACTCTTTACTAAATTCTAATTATTTTACTTTCTTAAAAATCTTATAGAGAATTACCAATGCTATGCTTTTCTCTTGTTAAAAGTTCATAATGTTAAAATATTTTACGTACCTTTCAGATAATTATTGCAAAAAACAGAAACAGGGTGAAGCAATATAGCATTGACAACTATTCTTAAAACCTAGGTGCTTTATATCTGGATCACGACAGTGATAAGTTTTACATGAAATTGAAATCAAACAAATCTGAATATTTTATTGTTGATGAACATGGGTATACATCTCTCAGGCCTCGACAATTTTTTTCTTCTTAATTGCCCAATTGGGCAAGCTTTGGTCGCAGATTGCTTGCCCGAACTTGCCCGGCAAAAAGAGACCCAATTGAGACATGCATTTTGAGGAATTTATATCAGCAAATTAAGTGTCAACATTGCCAAACCTGGACTTATGTATTTTTATTTTTTAATTGACAACATAGGCTTACTATCGTAGAATAAATAAGTATGTCAAATTTGAACTTTCCTACATGTAAACTCCGTCATGCATGTCGCACGCACTCGCACTGATGACATGGACATCTTTATGCTTGCACTGTGCATTGAACACGTGATGCCGAGTAGCGGCTATAAGCCAGGCACTTAGTGTATGAGGCCCATTTATGAATTCTCAATTCGTCAAAAAATGACATCATTTTGTAATATTTACACGAGTTGTCACAGCTACAATTCAATTAGCTGACGCGCTAATTGTCGCGCCAAAATTAAACACAATCAAAATGTAGTGGATCCCCAGCTGTTTCCAAGAGAGGAAACAGAAAGGAAACTATATTTTTGGCTTGGCAAATGGGTTCTCAAATGGGCGCCGCGCAATACCAGATCAAACACAGTGACGTCAGACACGAAGTGTGCCTGGCTTATAGCCGTACTCGAGTACCGGCGATGTATTTTTCCACAATGGGTTCACATAAAACTGTGTTGCTATGCTGAGTGCAGCAGCCGACTGCAACGTTACTCGGTCCAAGCGAACCATGAGTACAAGATTGTTTCCTTGGCTCCCCTCGATTGTGCAGACAAATGCATGTAATAAGGAAATCAGTGTCAGCTAACCAGTTCGCGTCGGGAATAAAAAAGTTTTTCTGGGCCCCTGTGTGAATTTTTTTGGGTGACGTCAATGATACTAAGATGGGACACCCACATTTAGCTTACAAGCATATAAATTGGTGAGTTTCCCTTGGGAATTATAGCCAGGAGGCTGTATTTAGTGTTGCGTCTTTAGAAGTCCACCGAGCCCTCTAAAGAATTCTTCATCGTATTTACACATCATCCGAGCATGGAGGAAGGAATCCTTCCTCCATTATCTGAGCGGCATTGTACAGAAATTGGTCTATAGAAAAAGGTGTGGAACAGGTTTACGAGTGCCCAAACACCCCAACCACCAATGCGAGCGTGTTTACACGGCCCCCGCTATCGTAGCGAACAATTGTTGCACAATAACACGTCGAACGAAGCACTGCCAAAATGGCATGTTTCACGTCACCCGAAAGGACAATGTAAGCTTCCACAGCGTGTGGCCACGTCTTCCGAGCATCGCTCGTTATCACGTCAACCGAGCATGCATACAAAGCTCTCCGATCTGCGGTGCAAAAAAAAATTGCGTGTATACACGGCCTCCGACGCGAACTGGTTTTAAAGATGGCGCAACCACGACATGCACGACAATTTGAGTGGATTTTTATAAGCTTAGATTTTATTAAATGCTTTGAACACTTTGTAGGAAATCACCAGTGGAATTAAATGGTAAAATGTTTATTTAATAAGTAATATAACTCATTAGTGTTTCAATAAGAGCACTTGTCCGATCAGTCAGACCATTCAGACGTCTAGGTTGCCCGACAAAATTTTACTGTGTCCTGGGCAATCGGACAGGCGATTTGTCGAGGCCTGCATCTCTTTTGCGTTGTTTACTAACCCTAGGCCCATTTACTTACACAACATCCTTCAGTAGTAAAGCAAGCACATTGCATGCATATGTGATACATGTACATGGCCAGGGTCCTTCCCTGCATGCATGGAGCAATAAACTGTGTCCACTGACCCAAGCACTAACCTTGCAATCACTCCAACAAACATACCATGGGAAGGTATGCCTAATAACCTCAATCCTCCAAATCCTTCACTTTCGCAATGAGGATTTTATGAGGTAATTCCAGAATAATGTCTTGCTTATTCACAAAGATGAAAGTTAGTTGGAAAGGATTCCAAAAATCACATAGTCGCCATGTTTGTTCAGTTGTGAAACAGCTTTAAATGATAATTTTTGTTTACTGTACATGTAGTTTCTATGCTTATTAACCTTCGAGAGACCAGTCTTTTCTTGATAACCACTGTCAAATGCCAATAATTGTTGCTATTTTTTCAAGGGAAACATCTCAAGACATTTGTATAAATCTGCATATCTTTATCTCGTTGCTTTTTAGAGTACAAGTCGGGGAACAAAAAAAATTGTGTATGGATTATATGTAGCAATGGGACATGAGGTTGCTGAAATCTTTGGCTGATTCTGGTCACTACAGTCTCTAAAAAGGTTAATGTTTGCATGGTTTTTACAAAGTACTGTGGTCAGAAAGGTTTCATTTTGAGTATTAATGTAAATGTTCAACTTTATCTTTGTACAGGTTGAGACAAATGACTACAATGTAATCTACTGCCCTGACATCAATGCTGCAAATGTTTACTACAAGGTGTATAAACTGATTGGAGATCAATAAAATACAAAGTAAGTTTTCTCATTAAAAACATTTTGTCATATTATAACATGGCCTTAAAGCCGAGTTCCAAAAGTTTCTTGAAATTGGTATAATTTTGAAGTTAAATTCCTGAGTGAATGTTTAAGAATTAATCTACTATCTAAATGTACAGCCCATATTGATAAAAATAGTTTGTGATGTAACCAACCACTTGCAAGCAGATTTAGAACACATTTTCAGTACAGCTGTCAGCGCCCATATGTCAGTTTTAAAAGCCAACATTTTGACAAATGCTGTTACTGTAGTCCATGGGTGTCAATCGCTACTTTGAAGTGGGGAGCAGATACAGCCTCACCGTGCTTTTATAGGCAAAACAATTGCAGTAAAAAAAAAAAATTAAATATATTTTTTTTAAATCCAGCTCAAACCGAGCTTCCAGTTATTGCATTTTGGAAAAGAACTCTTTCCTAAATTCAAAACGTAAAATATTTTACATTTCTTAAAAATGCCAGAACCCTAGTTTTAAAATATTTGAGAATTACCACTGCTGTGCCTTCCTCTTGTTAAACTGTCTTAAATATCAGCAGAAATTGAATCAAGCTTTTGTATTTCGCCATGAAACATCGACTCAATGAGTGTGTCAAAAAAGGAAAGTTTTTTAGGCATACCACACAATTTTCAGAAATCCTTTGAACATTATTCAAGATTTTCATTTTGTTTCATTTTCCTGTAGGGATGCTTGCCACTTCCTGATGTCAGTAACCTCCTGACCCAGTCTGTCTGCTTCATCTCAGGATAGCCACGATCTCCTGTGGGAACCAACAATGCACTACATTGGCAGGAACTTCCAATCCTGATGGCTGACCGGAGAGAATATATCGTAACTGCCTGAACAATAAAAATTATCCTGTGAAATTATTTCATGTTTGCTCTTTTTGAAGTCTTGAGAAAAACATTTTGTATTTGTGATCGGTAACCTTTCAGATAATAATTCTGTGTTATGATCATTATGCATGATAAAAATATCTTGTGAAAGATTCAGCTTTGTCTGATTATATTAATGTGGAGTTTAAGAAAGAGAACTCTTTCCTAAATTCAAATTACTTCACTTTTCTTTAAAACAATTTTAATTATAGAGAATTACCAATGCTATGCTTTCTCATAATAATTCCATCATGTTTTTGCAAATTTATTGTTTTATATGGAAAGTGTACAGCATAAATATTATTTTCTAATGTGTTTTCTGAATTCACACTAGAAGTTTTCAGTGCTACATGTAATGTAGTTAGTTCTTTTAAAGTTTTTTAATGTAGGTCACTCATCATGTGGAATTTAAGAAAGAGAACTCTTTCTTAAATTCATGTTCAAAGTAATCATGTGCTCTAAGGTTTTGTTAATTTCATGGCATGAAATTTGTTGACCCATAATATCACAAAAGTGGCTGGCTACAAGAAGTTCTCTTTCTCTCCGGAATTAATTATTGTAATTTGATACTGTAAACAATCAAGGTCAAGTGTGGAAATTATTAATCTTTGAACTATTGAAGAGAGTAAGGTATCAAAGGTTATGATTCGTATTGGTCAATTGTGCGCTCTGACGTTCAAAAACGCTTGCCATTCAGAAAGATTACTCTTCTTTGAAAACAGTTTCAGGCGGAGTCCATCTTGAGAAAAACATTACTAAATTTTGAGCCAGTGGTTTCAGTTTTGTACGATTCTAAAATAGAATGTTTTAAGGAAGTCTTCCTACATTGCAAAGAATAAGTGTTATTTGTATCAATCATCCATTTTTCTAAAGTAAATGCGCATTAGATCTTGATTCTTATATGTAATCACCAAATTGCTTATACATGTATTTTCATTAATATTAACGCATTGAATCTTGTTTTTAATTTTCAGATTTGTACAATGGTAATGTGAAATTTAAGAAAGAGCACTCTTTTCTCAATTCAGATCACTGTTAATAGAGAATTATCAATGGCTGTAAAACATACAGTATGATTGGTACTTTCAGTTAATAATTGTTCTTACACGTAGGTGTACAAACAAATGCATTGCGAATGGGCTTTCTCTTGTTAAAACCTGGTTTGAATTCACATTACATGTACATCTTGTTTTTAATTCCAGGTACGTAACCCTCAGCTTTGTATGATTGTAATGTGAAATTTAAGAAAGAGTACTCTTTCCTAAATACAAATTTATTTCACTTTTCTTAAAACTGTTAAATTAAGAATGCTACGCCGTTATTTGAAGTTATCAATGTACAGCATGTTTGTTACTATCGCACACTAACTCATTCCCAATGGTAGAAAACATTTTACAGTATGATTGGTACCTTTCAGTTAATAATTCTGTAAGTTTGTATTTTAAATGTTATTTATGTTTTTATATTAAAAGTATTAACTTGAAGGTAAATGCATATTAAATCTTGTTTTTAATTCCAGGTATGTAACCCTCCCTTGACAAACCATGTGTGGGCATATGCCCACACATGGTTTGTCGAGGGAGAAATTTGGTGGGTGCACAAGACCCTGACATCTTGTTTTTCTATTCAGGTACGTAACCTTCTCTCGAATGTACAATTTAAATATTTTGTGAAATTAGTTGTTTTACATTAACTTTATATGTTGCTTTTAATTTCAGCTATGTAAATTGTTTGCGGGTGACATACACTCCCTGTACAAATCAAGTAAAATTGATTTGTACAGGGAGTGTATGTCACCCGCGCAAGGAAAGAGCCGCCCCCGCGAAACCTATCGACAAAACGTGTACAAAATCCCATAGGCTTTTTGGTACTGTTTTGCAAAAACGTGTACAAAACTCCCATTGCCTTTTTTGGTACATATACTGCCTTGCTGTTGATTGTACTTAGTCTTTTGTACAAGGAAGAAATAAAACATTTGAAAGTATTTCTTTGTTACTGTGTCTTTTATTATTGTCTTATATATAAAGTGTACAATGTATTAAATTAATAATACAAGTTAGATAAGTAAAGTATAACAAGTAATAATAGATACTATAAGATACATACAAAGTTAAATATACATTAGGCCTATACAGAAAATACTGGAGAATGAACAACTGTAGAAACATTGTTTACAAACTGATAGAAAATGGTCAACATTGTGGAAATTACACTAGATTGAACATTGTTTACAAACATTAGGCCTATACAGAAAAATGATTACACAATTTTGTCAACATACTAGGATAGAATTCAGAAACAAAATGATTAGAAAATTTTGTACTTAGTAATTTTGTCAACATACTAGGAATGCACATGTCGGTGTAGAGCAAAACATGAAATCAATACAGAATTCAGCCACTGGAGGATGATTAGGTAATTTTGTCATACTAGTATAGGATGAATTCAGAAACAACCAACCTGTGAAAGTTTCAGCTTATTACATGTAAGTTGTAGCATTAAGATTCAACACCAAATTTAGGAAACGTTGCTCAATTTGAATAGCCTACGTACATACCACTGTGATAAACATTTTGATTTAAATCTAATTGCAATAAGTGCACCATTGCAAGCTTTTTATTTTTGGTAAGGTTAGTCTAAAGTAGGGCTACCAAATTGAACCAATGGGTAACATTTTGAATTTTGGAATTAAGTTTTAACATTTTGCAGGTATGCGCAAATGGTGCACTTACATAAAGAGTAATATTTAAATTCAACGAACCAATCTTGGAAACTCAAAGGATGACCGCAGTAGGATCAGGTACACTGCTGAATGCACGTCTTCATCTGTCTTGACCCACAATCTCTCGATGAGCAGGAACATCTCCAGCAGTCATTGTCTCTTCACAATTTGTATCAGTTTGTTGTACACACATTTATACACACTGTTCTCCTAACTCCAAGGTTGTACAAGTTGCAGTCGGGATCATGTACTTTGCTCTTCAACATTTGCAAATAGTTCTATGTCCATTTCCTGGTGATAGATAAGTCTATTGTTATTTGTATTCACACACTGTATCCTCCAAGAAGACAGCAGCAATATGTTCATATCTTCCAATACCAGAGTAGAGGTGGTTTAGTCTGTTCCAGGTTGTAGAGCGGGATCAGGTACTCTGCTGCACTTCATTATATGCCAACACTTGCTTTCCTGGAGACTGAGATGGATTTAAGTCTATTGTTCTTTGCATTCACACGCTGTATACTCCTTTAGTCTGCTCCAGGTTGTAGCGTACCATCCGTCTCACGCTTATCTTGGGATCAGGTACTCTGCTGATCTGCACTTCATCATACGTCAACACTTGCTATGCATTTCCTGGAGACTGAGATGGATAAGTCTATTGTTCTTTGCATTCACACGCTGTATTCTGCTCCATGTTGTAGGGCACCATCCGTCTCACGCATATCATGTAATGTAGGATTGATGATCAAGATGATGTGATAGCAAATCCACACTACAGTCAAACAAATAAAAAATAGTAATAAATATACATTGAAATGAGAGGAGAGGTGGCTAAACTATACACCAGCAGTGACATGACAACAGCGGGGCCATCCCTGGCTACCCCTATGATCCAGCATAATACTTGGATCAAGTGTAATATGTGAGCCAGCATGACAAAACCCACAAAAACATACCAGAAATAAAAAATGAGTTATTGGTATCATATGAAAGGCAACTCTTTAGCTTTTCAATGGTGAAAAAATTATATCCATCATGCATTCTGTTGGAAAGTTATGGACTTTGAAAGTCGAAAAACAATGAAATTACAATTTCGAGAAATACAGGATGTTTTGAAGAAAAAAAAACGCACCAACAACTGCAAAATGGTGCTCAGAATTTCGCTTTTTCACACACTTATAAATCGATTTCAGTAATTTTGTCTGCAGGAAATTGTGAAATAAACATCCGGGAACTATAATCAGTAAAAACCCCAAAAGGCAGTAAAAACCCCAAAAGGCCGTATAACACCCCATTGGTCGAAAATTGGCTGTATCTCGGATTGGGGTTCAGCGACTTTTTGCGGGTTTCGCCGTGCGGGGTCACATATTAATTTCTGAGCACATTTGGTCTGTTACTTTTGTATCTTATCACATAAGACTCATGCAGTATTTAATGGCAATGAAATATTTCACAATAAGTAAGCACACAATTTTATCAATATAATATTGTTTTGTTTTGGGGATTTTTGGTAATGTAATTCCCATTTAATATGAGAACAGTTTGAGTCAGTGTGACAAAAATCCCCATAACCTAAAAATTTTAAGAAGATTTCAAGGTACACAACTGGGTATTTGTCATTTGACTGGATGAAGTGTTGGCCTACATGAAATAACTTGATACTATTGTTATAATGTCACTATGTACCTGAAGGGAAAATGAGAAATTCTTTTTCGCAACACTAGGTAATAGAGGGTCAGTTTAGTTCAGACTTGGGGACTTGGTACCAAGTCCTAAATTCAGAATTGTCCAATATGAGGATTGATATGCCCTCAATTGACGCTTTTAAATTTCCAAATTGGTGTTGACCAATTTAACTGTTTAATGGATATTATGATTCACAGAACGTAAGGATACTTTTAAAAGCAGTTTTGCAAAAATAAATAAATGGATAAAAATAATTAAGTGGGTTCACAACAAGAGTACAAATGCCTTTGAATATTTATGGTTTTACTGTCACACAAAATTGTTTTCTTAATAAATATAGTATCTTTCCATCCACCTCCTGCTACAGCTGAACATTAGTCAATTACCTATACTACACGTAAGGTTTGACAGTGTTTGACTTTTAACTTCACTAGATATACCTTGGTAAATATATCATTCTTTTGACTGATTTTGACCCTTGTAGTAATAGGAGGGTTAACATATTGTCCTGTAAAATTTGGACTGCAACAATACTGTACTAACAAGTTAATTTACCTTGATATGGCAAATACACTGCATCAAGTCTCTTTAGTTTCACTCTGCAGAGATCATAAACTCCTACAGGACTAACGACCGCTGTCATCAGCTGCCCATGAATTCCTCATGATTTGAAATGTTATGTCAGCTAGCAGTTACAGGTCACTGGTGGTTGAAACACCAACTGTTGCATCACCTATAAATTAAAATAACAGAAAAAACATTAAGTTTTATGTTTGTCCTCATTTTTTATAGTATTAAAGATTGTTGGAATATTAAAATATCATCTTTTTAAGGAATTGTATGTTGAGGCTTGTATTCATTTGCAAATCATTTTAAGGACATCATACATGTACATGTATGTACACTCACTGGCCAAAAGTATTGCAACATGCTCAAAATAGCACTTTACAGTAACAGGTGAGATGATCATTTAATCCGATTTCATCGATCGTGTATTACATAATATCCGAGCAAGAACAGTAAAAAAGAACATTGACTTCAAAACACAGGCACTTACAAGAAGTCTTAAGTAGTGTAAATAAAATAAAATAAATTATTGTAACACAGTTTTCTGAACTTTGGAGTGTGTTGCAATACTTATGGCTAGTGAGTGTATCTCTAAGGCAAAGTGGATTTTTAATTTCTTGTTAGTGTCCGCATGTAATTGCAGCCCTGCTCGAAAAACATATGAAGAATTTTGACCGGATTTCGCGCAGAAAAGATAAGATGCTCTGTGGATCGGAACGGCCAGAAGGATGCACATGACCCTATTCTAATGAGTGCACATAGCACGGATGTTTATTGAAAACAATAGGTCAGTGGACTAGACCATTTCATATAATAGGGATGGCGGTGGATGTGAGAAAGTATTGGTACGCACAATATAATTAATATGTACATGCACATCAATACAAAATACAACTCAAGATTTCAGAGTTTTAAAATGTTCAACTTCAGCAACTTTAGTTATTCACATTCTACCACAAAATCAAAGTAAAGATGGCCCAAAAATGTAATGGTGTAATCCGAACAGCAATTACATCAAACTTTTTTTTTTTTGCTGTTCCGAGAGACTCGGAACAGCCTTTGTTTCTGTCGAGATTTTTATTTTTAAAAATTATTATTATACTTTCTTTCCCTCCAAACGGGTTAACCCCATTGACTTAACATGTGTTTTCTTAACGCCAAATGTCCTTCTTTGAATCATCATAAGTATATAAATCATATATCATATGAAAGCTTATGTCTTGACTTACATGTAGATTCTAAATTAATTTGACTAGGATTCTTAATTAATTGAGACAATTACAGGCACGTGAATATTTAATTAGGCAATCTTGTAATCACCATAGCTCAAGAAGTATACACCTGGTCATCAAACATTTTTCAGTTATACATTTGTGGGGTACTGTGGATGTGCCTTTTGGCCTACAATATTTTGTGACGTCATCATGACATCATTTATAGCGAGTTTTGTACATATGTACAAAAGACATGCACTGAAAAAGTGACATTTCGTAGGTTGCCAACACAATTTTTCGTCATAATCACAATATCCGTGTCATATTTTACATAAATCATCATTGAAATAAATCAGCTTTTAATATCAGTTAATTCCAGGCCATAACAAATAATTAATAAATTTCTATTTAAAAAGCTCATCGTTTATTTTAAAATTTGTGAAGTATGGGTACACTGATATACACCATTCACTAGGTAAATTCATGGAGCGGGGTCCAGGCTAATACGTATCCCTACCATTTCAATTTCAGTTGATCATGTGTAGTCCCTACACTTCTCGCCGAGATCTCTAACACCACAACCAAAACCACCCCCAAGATGACGTCATCAGGGCTGAGGAGAGACAACAGTCTGGCGCTTCATCTACCAGAGAAGACAGCTCCTGGTGACTTATTCAACATCATCAAAACCGTGATGAAGGAGGACGAGGTGAAATGTGTGCAGCACCTCAACGAGTCGAAATTGATAATCACTTGTGCGTCAACCCTGGCCAGAGACAAGCTATATGGAGCAACGCTGAAGATCAACCAGAAGGACATCACCACAACAGCCGCTGACGGGAGCACCGCATCCGTAAACGTCTTCTTCGCACCCCAGGAACTCTCCGATGCCACCTTAATCACCAAGCTGAGCCAGTACGGACGAGTCTTGGGGTGCAGACGCGGTCACTGGCAGACTCAGCCGGGATGGGAGAACGGCATTTGACACCTACGCATAGAGATCAAGACCAAAAACACCTCCGAGACCAGCACCAAGGACAAACCCCACCAACACACCATAGACACCCACCACCATCCAGTCAGCAGCACCAGTCACAAACATGTCAACAACCCCCATTGCCACCCCGAGAGTTATACCAAGGAACACAACGCCTACAAACACCGCTAACACCCCGTCATCATCATCCACTGCCAACCTGACAAAATCACCTGCCGCCGTCTCATCGCCAACACACACCACTACCGCCACAACCGACAACCGATCAACCCCACCATCACCCATGCAAAGGAAAAACACCCCACAACAATCCGCAAAATCACCAGCACCGTGGTGGCCTGAGAACTTGACTGATTCCAGCGATGAAGAAGAAAACGACACCCCTTACCCACCTCCACCCAGCGAACCCAGCGAATCCAGTAAAGCTCAACCCAAGAAAATCCTATGGAGTGATCTATGTGAGTCAAACCCAATGTCCGGCCAATACTATATTCTTGAAGATGAACTGGACAATGTTTCAGAAACATCATCTGGTGGATCCACAATCTCGTTGGCTAGCGTGGGCAGCAAACGTTCACTTTCCGAGTCCTCGTCATCACCTGCTGGCCACGCTAGCCGGCGGGATGAAGGATTTAGATTTCAAAGAGTGAAGAGGAAAAAATCAAGAAAACCACAACATTGAACATTTATATTTTCATTTCTTTTGGACTTTATTTAGGTATGTTGTTTACCATTCACTTGGTTATTTTCAATTGGACATTGAACTGTAATCTATAGGGAACATTTATATGTATATTTATATTTATTTATATTCATATATTATGTTAGCTTCATTTAATATAGTTTCTTTAAACGTAAATGGTTTGAGAAATCAGGTTAAACGCCGCCAAATTTTCGACTTCTGCAGTAGTGGGAATGTTGATGTTCTACTACTGCAGGAGACCCACGCCACTGGCTACAAAGAAGCCAGGGAGTGGGGTAGAGAATTTGGCGACGAAGGGGTTTGGTCTTTCAGGACTGCCTCCAGTGCAGGAGTAGCCATTTTGTTTTCTAAACGCTATTCGTGGAAACTCACCGACAATTTACGAGACAATAGAGGCCGTTTAGTATCCGTAACAACAACCCTACCAAATACAAATACGACTTTGCGTATCGCCAATAGCTATGCGCCTAACGACCCCAAAGATAGACAATGCCTGTTCTCCGAACAGCTGGCGAGTCATCTAAGGGGTCACAGGCACATAGTTCTTGGCGGGGATTTTAACTGTTTTTCGGACCTGGTTTTTGACACCAAACATGGGCAAAAAAATTATCAAGGGACACGGGGGGCAACAGAATTGGGGAAGATCGTAGGAAATTTCGATCTTGAAGACTGTTGGTGCAAACAACATCTGCGCCAACAGCGCTTCACATGGCATAACCGGGATAATACTAAAGCCACCCGTATAGACAAAATCTATTTGTCTCGTGAATTGTCGATGGGTTCCCAACATGAGATTATCGCTTTCCCATTTTCAGATCATGACATAGTTAAAGCGTCTATTTCAAATCAAATTAAAAACACAGGGAGGGGTTTTTGGCATTGTAACACTTCTTTTTTAGGGGAGGGATCTTTTGCGGGGCTTATCAAATCTGTTTGGGATAACTGGTCGAAAAACTAAATTTTATTTGAAAATATTTCAACATGGTGGGACATGGGGAAACTACATTTGAAGAAAGCGATAATCTCATATTCTGCTGATGTATCTAGATGACGTAATTCTGAACGTAAACAATTCCTGAAAGAGCTCAATCTCTTACAAAAGAAAGTTGATAACGGAGACACTGCATGCGTGCCCCAACTAATCGCTGCAAAGTCCAACCTCCCCAAAATAGACCAAAAACAAGTCGGCAAAACATTTTGGAAAACACAATGCCCTCAGATTAGAGGTGAGCAAAATACCCATTGCCCAAATACAAAAAGACCCGATAGTAAACGTATGCAAAGTCTCCGTGACCGGGATGGCGGTGTAACAACTGATGCAGAACAAATGACTGATATCTGTCGTGTTTTTTACAAAGATCTTTACACCGCTGTCCCGGTCGATCAAGAAGAGATTGAGTTCTTTCTGGACTCTATGGACGGGTCATTGTCCCTCGAGGATCAATCACTTCTCGAGGATTATAAAATCTTGTCAAAAGTCCTTGCCAAGAGAGTAAAGCTGGTCTTGCATAAAATCATCAATGCAGACCAGACTTGCTCGGTGGCAGGGCGTTCCATATCGGACAATGCCCACTTGCTAAGGAATATTCAGAATTACGTCGATCAGAAAAACCTCGGTGCGGCTTTTGTATCTCTCTATCAACAAAAAGCTTTTGACAGGGTCGATTGGTGGTATCTGAAGCAAGTACTGGAAAACTTTGGTTATACACAGACATAAAAAGCGCAGTAAATTGTAATAGTAACATATTACAGACCTTTTCGCTCACCCGGGGCGTACGGCGGGGGTGCCCTTTGTCACCCCTGCTGTACATCCTAGCCTTGGAACCACTCGGGTGTGCGATTAGGTCTGATCACAACATACATGGGGTTAAATTACCGGGGGGGACCGAAGCCAAAGTTTCCATGTACGCGGACGATACCACCTTGATCCTGTCGGATGAACCATCCATAAAACACAGTTTTCAATTAGTCGAGAGGTACGAACGCACATCGGGGGCAAAATTAAATCAGCAGAAAACGAATGGCATTTTCCTGGGCAAGTGGAAACACAAAAGCCCAGGACCGGTTGACATATCATGGGTTACCTCGGTCAAAATACTTGGACTCTTTTTCGGATACAATGACCCAAAAATCAAAACCTGGACCGACAAACTCGATCAACTAAAAGAGTCCATCAGAGCCTGGGACGGCAGCGACTTGAGCATGAAAGGGAAAGTCGCTGTCGTCAACAATTTCATCCTATCCAGGCTCTGGTATACGGCCGAGGTAATTCCGCACCCAAAGGATATAACCCGGAAAATAAATCGTTCGATTTTCATTTTCCTTTGGGGGCAAGAAATAGAATATGTCAACCGAGTATCCATGTTTCTCCCACCCTCCCAAGGAGGACTGGGAGTCATGGATATAGAAAGCAAAGTGGCTACACTGCAGGGTATTCACATCGGGGACATTGTCTCTAGAAAACCAGTAAAATGGAGAACTCTGGCCGAGTATTGGTGCAGGATAGCCCTTCGGGACATCGTCCCCTTCAAAAACGACATCCCGCACTGCGACGCTCGGCCAGAGTTCTACGATTTGATTATCCAAACCTTTAGAAAACACCGAGATGATGTCCCCAATTGGACAAACATAAAACAAAAACCTATACCCGGTCATACTGGAGGCTCGGAAAACCAAACCCAGAGTAGAAAGAGATCACCCCGGTAAAGACTGGGCCACCATTTGGAAACGCACACTGTGTACAAAATTGACGAACAAACAGATCACTCTAAATTTCAAGATTGTACACAGTGTGCTCCTCACTGGTAACAGACTCCGTAAACATTCTAAAGATCCGGGGGTCTGCCCACACTGCACTCAGGTGGAAACAATAAAACATCTTTTCACTGAGTGCAGTGTGGTAAAACCAGTGGGGGCGTGGCTCAGTAGTTACCTGGGTGGTCTCAATCACTCACCAACAGTAGCCGATGAGGATACTTTGATCTTTTATTTGTTCAGGGCCCCGTGCACCAAATCCATTGAAATATCTATGGTGCGGGCCCTGTCCAAATTTCGCATGTCGGTGTGGTTGGCTAGAAACAAAGCAAAATACGATCACAAGCCGACCACACCGACTGCACTTTGAAATAACTTGAAGTCTATCACCTAGTGTCCTCATTGGCTACAGGGCCTGATTTCTCAAACCCCATTTTTTTTGTTAGCTAACATATTCCAATTAGCTTAAAACAAGCCAAAGAAGGAATTTTCTCTTTAAATTAGATAAATTTGTTTTCAAAATTAGCTTAACCCAAGTCAAAAGAGATTTTTTTTCTCCTTCCTTTCAATTTAGATATTTCTTGTTTTCTTCATCTTCAACTCTGTCAAACGAGTTTAATTTAAATCAAGGGAGAAATTTTTTCTCCTCTTTTGAATTTAGACATTTAAATTAGACAATTTGTAAAATAGCCTGAATTAGGTTATAGGAGAAATTCTTCTCCTTGACTTTTCTTGTGTTTTATTCTACAACTTTGTTTAAACTGATTTACTTCTTTTATTTGTAAATTTCTGTATCAAGTGTATATTTTATTTATAAGAATAAAATATTTCAAAAACCTTATTGCAGTGGATTGTTGCAATGGATCAATCTGTTGTCGTGTGGTGCCCAGACGTAATTTTTTACGCTTGCTGAATCACGTTGTGTAGTTATTGCATTGCTAACCGGCTTCAGGGCCAATTACTTTGTGCACAACACGTATACATAATACACGTTATGGATCCGTTTTTCAAATCCTACATATGTTTAATGGATGCCGCTCTAGCTAGGCACCATTACTAACGTGTAGCGTGACCAATTAAGTCACGTCCTTACTCGGTAGTGATTCTCAATATATCTTTGTACATAATACACACAAATATGACGCTGTGCATAAACGTAATTGACAAATCCATTAAGACCTGTCCACCATAAAACTCGTATAGCGCCCTCAAATGACCGGTTTTAAAAGTGACATAACCATTGTTCCAAGCGTTGCAACTAATTACAGCGTGGAATGTAATCGGCCGAAAACTAAACGTTATTGTATTGGGTCAAACTATACACCAAATTGTAGATAATCAAAAAACTTAGTACGAAAAACCTAATTTCGTCATCGTGACGTCATCCGGTTTCCATTTACAGTCTCGTGAATATTTAATTAGCAAATCCTTTTTAAACCATAACTCAAGGAGTATACACTCGATACTTAAACTTTTTGCAGTTATAGACTTGATGGGTACCGTGAATGTGCACTGTGGTATCGTGACCTCATAATGACCTCTACTTCCGGTTCAACAGGAAGTTTGAATAAAACTCAATATTTTAGGGTACAAAAACAATGTGATGAAGATTTTTTTTAAGTTCGTGTGTAAGATATCGACAGTGATGTTCAAAATTACACAAAATATAGATTCACTGACGTCGCCACATATTATAGCGCCCTCAAGTGACATGTTTTAAAAGTGGCAATATAAAGCATTGTTCTTAGCGAAGATCGTGAGTCTTAGGCCCTATAATAGATTGACTTTGTGTATCATACATGTAAGTTCAAAGGTTAAAACATCGGAACAGCTTTGTGTTCGTCCATATAGGACAAACACTAAATGTCTAGTTTTAATTGAAGTTGGCTGAATTTTCTTTAAAAGATAGGATTTTAATATGGACTTAAGAAAACCTACCTATAAATATATTCTACAACTATTTTTCCTTTGTTGATGTGAGAAATCGATGTCAAAATCTAATGATTGTGGACTCGGATAAACGAGTCTCCTACGTTTCTTGTGGCACAATCTAGTACCCACTGCAACCATCACACTTTACGTGCATAAGTGAGTGCATGTGAAACCAGACTATGGAGATCCTTGCATAAATTATCAAGGTCACTACTCGAAGAAGAGAGACGTTCAATGATTGGACATGAAAAAGCCCCTCTTTCCTCTTGGCTAATCAAAATCCTTCTTACATGAATGGAAAGTGGAATTTCTTTTCGTTTTCGCACGACAGGTGCAAGTCTATTGTACACCTTAGTACAATACACAATAGTTTCTTACGTAACTATTCCAGTACATATAAAAAGCCACATGCGGGCTTTTCGCTCACTCTCGGTCAAGCAGTCGAACCTTGCCGTAACACTAGTCTTACGTGCCTTTAGCTGCATTTCTTTAGCTGCAATTCTTTCAACATGTCTCAAGAGGACAACTCCATTCTTTCGCCGCCCAACGAAGGAAATCAAGACATTTTGCGAGCCATTCAGGCCCTCACTAACTCTTTGGACTCGCGAGTAGAATCTGTTTGTAAGAAACAGAGACTAGCGACAAACGTTCCTAACCTCAAGAGAGAAGGGAACCAGCAGCAGTACAAGCATTGCGAAAAGACCCTTATGCTTGTCGAGACGGCATTACAGAGCATCGATTCACTTGACATCGAAGAAGCCAAGAACAATTTGAAGGCGGCCATCGAGGGAATAAAGGAACGTCAGAAGTTAATCCATCGCAGACGGTCAGAGCTAGGTTGGGGTGTGGTGAAGGAATATGTCGCTGACGACTTGGCTTCGACTCCTCGGACGAGAAAGAATTAAAAAGCAGAAAGCCGCTGCAGCCAAAAACCGATGCCAAAAGCGCCCAGGTAGCACCAAGGCACTCGGCTCTTCTCCATTCTCGTCAAGGCCACCGGTATCTTTACTGCTATTCCTTATCAGCGGCAACCATTTTTTCGTTCCTACCGAAGTTCATCAACCTTCGACAACCGCATATGCTTCCAGTGCGGCATGCAAGGTCACGTGCGATCGGCATGCCCCTCCCTCCGAATTCTACAGCGCCAGCAAGGACAGTCTGGACCAACACCAGCCCCTAGAACTTAGGGACTGGGAACATTATAGGTCGTCCTTCCCTCCACAAGGAGTTCAAGGTAGATTAATTACATGCATAGATTATTGGAAGTATTCTTTGAAGGCTACCGAATTTGTGATTGATGTTATTGAATCGGTTTACAAGATTCCTTTCATTTTCACGCCCACCAATTTTTGCTAAAAACAACCGATCTAGCTTGAGCACCCGAATTTGTTCAATCCGCCATTGCCGAACTTCTTAGCAAACGTTGTATTTTTCAGGTTCATAGCCCCCCGTTTTGCTGCAACCCCCTTACCGTAGCAACGGAAAAGAAATTGAGACTCGTTCTGGACTTGCGTCATCCAAATAAGTTTGTCCTAAAAAACTAAGTTCAAGTATGAAGACCTAAAGCACATCTCCCAAGTTCTCGACTTTAACCAACACTATTTTAGTTTCGATCTAGAGTCCGGTTATCACCACATAGACATATTTTCCGAACACCATAAATATCTTGGTTTTTCATGGAGATTTCACCAAAATGATACCAGGTACTACGTTTTTCGTGTACTCCCTTTTGGCTTAACTAGTGCTTGTTATTTATTCACCAAGCTTACAAGGCCCTTCGTCTATTTCTGGCGCCCTCGGCATTTCTTGTTTCATGTATATTGATGACGGTCTAATAATATCCCCTGATCGCCAATCCGCATTACATAACTCGGCCATTGTTAAAGACTCGCTCATTCACAGCGGCCTTGTTCCCAGCAAAACCAAATGTTTTTGGCACCCACAGAACACCATCAAATACTTAGGTTTCCTTCTCGATTCCCGTTCTTTGACATTTTCTGTTCCTACGTCAAAAATGTCTAAGCTTTTGTCGACCATTCAGGATATTGTTTACAACCACGCCCACTCTAAACCAATACAAGCCAGATCTCTTGCTCGAATTACGGTCAATTAATCTCCATGTCCCTTGCTCTCGGCCCAGTTACCCGCCTAATGGCCGCGAGCCATGTATCGTTCTATCGAGAGCAGAGCATCTTGGTGCGATTCTATTGTTATTTCAGACTCTGTAATCACCGAATTGACATTTTGGCAATCCAATTTTGAATTAATGAAGCGGATTCTCCATTACACATCAGCACGCTCCTGCTCGTGCTGTTCACTCAGACGCAGTGACACCGGATATGGTGGCTACGTGGCTGGTTTTAAAACCAGATAATTAACGGTACTTGGTCAGAGACGGAGAAAGCGCAGTTCCACTTGGCGCGAGTTGGCGGCAGTTTTTAAAATACTATTAGAACTGCGAGATGAATTAGCTCATCTAAAAATCAGGTGGTACACCGACAATGCCAACGATACCGTATTCTTGCTCATGGCAGTCCTAAGCCAGATTTGCAAGCCCTGTCCTTATCCATTTTTCGCTTTGTTTGAAGCACAATATTGTTATTTTACCAGAATGGATACCTCGGAACAGTAACCGCATTGCTGACAGTATTAGCAGAGTCTTTGATTTGACGATTGGTCCATCGACCAGTCATCGTTCGATCTTATTGATCGCCTATGGGGCCCACATACTTGGGATCGATTTGCTTCCCCTACTAATTTCAAAGTGAACAAATTTAATTCCAGATTCTGGTGTAGAGGTTCTTCAGGCGTGAGACGCTTTTTGCCACACCTGGTCTGATGAAAACAACTATTTGTGCCCACCTGTCTCACTTATAGTGAACGTTCTGAAACACTTATCTCTATACAATGGTAGAGGCACTCTCATCATTCCAAGGTGGACTTCACGCATATTTTTGGCCCTCCATTTGCCCGATGGCAAACACTTTATTAATTCTGTTCATGACTGGCGCCTATTGAGCATTTGGTTTACCCCACCCACACTGGCTCCAAATTCAGTTTTAACCGTACACCGACATTTTTGTCTTTGGCTTTGAATTGATCACACTGTACCCCCAGAACGACGCATTGGGGTTTTGTTCCTCCGATCTCGGTTATTGCAATGATTGTCTCGCAAAAAACTAGCCACTTTTCAGGCTTATAGGCGTTTTGCTACAATCATAGGTCAATTGTTACCATTCCTTTCAGCCGATTTGTGAGCTAGAGAACACAGCCGATTTGCGAGCTAGAAAACACAGCTGATTTGCGAGCTAGAGTACACAGCCGATTTGCGAGCTAGAGAACACAGCCGATTTCCGAGCTAGAGAACTCAGCCGATTTGCGAGCTAGAGAACACAGCCGATTTGCGAGCTAGAAAATGGCCAATTTGCGGGCTAGAAAACTCAGCCAATTCGAGTGTCTTACACTAATACTCTGCCACATTACACTTTCTTTTGCGATCCTCAGTGCCCAAGGTTCACCGCACGACCATACCAACTGTTCACCAAAGGAAACTCTTGTGTCCTGTGTCCCTTATTTGCTGTTATTTACTATTTGTATGTTATTACAGGAGGAAGAAATAGAAAAGAAATGAATTTTCTGACGTAAGTATGTAGGAAGAAAGTGGAATTTCTTTTCGTTTTACTGCGACAGGTCATGATCTATTGTACACCTTAGTACAATACACAATAGTTTCTTCGTAACTATTCCAGTACATATAAAAAGCCACATGCGGGCTTTTCGCTCACTCTCGGTCAAGCAGTCGAACCTTGCCGTAACACTAGTCTCCCACCCAAAACCCAAAATATATTTTTCCCCAACCAGATTCGGTCCCGGGGTGCACCCCTGTTGAGCGTCCGGGATGCACCCACGTTCCCCACAGGGGTTTTAAGTAGCCACTGTAGGCGCTTGACACACGAATCTACGCGCCTATTATTTTGTTTGTTTGTTTGTTTGTTTTGTTTGTTTTGATTTTTAATTTTTGCTCTTCCATGTAATTCTACCAATTATGACGCTTTTGTGCGTGGCTCTTACTGTTTGGCAGTTTAACCAACCATCTGAATGACGCTGGTGTCTTTTTGTGAATCGTTTTCTTGAATCGTTTGTGAATTGTTTTGTGAATCTTTTTGCTGTCGGTTGTTTTATCTCTCCAAAAACAGATATATGGCATAATCTAGCTACCTCCCTTCACGACCCAGCATTGAAGTCATTGGCATCCGTCGGCCTTCCATCTCTACTTATGTCGGCTAAAGCCTCTTCTACCACCAAGAAGTATTTGGCCTCGTGGAGACACTGGGAAGAGTGGGCATCGTCGAAATCCAACGTGACTATATTTCCAGTCAGCTCCTTCATTTCTCCATATATATCGCCCACCTGGCAACAACAGGACTCAAATCCGTTGCCGACTCTACTACGGCAGCTGTTAAATGGGTCCACTCCTTGGCTAACTTGCCATCCCCCACAGATAGCATCATGGCAAAGACCGCCCTTCAAGGTTTCAAACGCCTGAATGCCACGCCTACAACCAGGAAGGAGCCCATAACACCAGACATTTTAGAGGGTATACTGGCATGTCACAGACATTCGCAGACTTGCGACTTCTATTCATATGTTTTGTGTCTTATGCGGGGTTTCTTCGTTTTGATGACCTAAATAAGATAACGCGCAAAAACTGCACATTTACATCAGATAGACTGACCATTTATCTGCCTTCATCCAAAGCTGACCAATTTCGCCAAGGTTCAGACGTCGTAATAGCCAGAACATCTAAATCCACTTGCCCAGTGTCAATAGCCGAGAGATACTTTGCCGCCCTAGGGGATCCGCAGGACTGTCAATTGCCAGCGGTACGTAGGCTTCAAAGAAAGCGTGCAGGGCTTGTTCCCACTAACCACCCATTGAGCTACATGTACACTCGCACACGCGAAATTGTGTTAGACGCCCTCAAACCTCTCGTCCCGAACATATCCAGTTACGGGATTCATAGCTTAAGGTCAGGAGGCGCATCGGCTGCTTTTAACGCTCAAGTTCCACCAATACTCATATCAAAACAAGGTAGATGGAAATCGGAGAAAGCTCGCGATACTTACCTAAAAACAGATACCACCACTTCCTTACTTGCGTCCAAGTCCGTCGAATATAAGAATTTAGCGAATTCAATGCCTTACTAATTACTGTTAATCTTAATGCCAAGTACTCGTATTTAAGAAATTATCAAAAAATGTTCACTAGCTAAAGAGGTGTTTTTAAACAGAAGCCAAATTGATATTTTTGAAGTTGCGAAATCGAGAATAGTTTAATTCAATGACTTTTAACGAGATTTGTGTCAAACATGTCAGTTATACATTAAGAGCATGCTGTTGAATCATTACTAAAGGGAGAAAGCGTTGATTGTTCTTAAAGTCAGTGCCCAAGGTTCACCGCACGACCATACCAACTGTTCACCAAAGGAAACTCTTGTGTCCTGTGTCCCTTATTTGCTGTTATTTACTATTTGTATGTTATTACAGGAGGAAGAAATAGAAAAGAAATGAATTTTCTGACGTAAGTATGTAGGAAGAAAGAGAATTTTCTACAGATTCTTCTGCCGTGCGAGGTAAATCTGTAACGTTATGCAATCTGCTTTGACATTCCATTTATTGAGCAAACCTTCGGGAAAAACAGTCAAATTCGTGTTGACTTCCATAGGAAATGCAGATTTTTAGTATTTACTCCCCTTTTTAACCAGTTCGCTTCGGAGGCCGTGTATACACGCAATTTTTTTTTGTACAGCGGATCAGAGAGACTTGTCAACACGCCACACGTGGCATGCCGTCGTGGTGGCTGACTTGTATACACGCAATCATTTCTCGGAGTCCATGGGGTCACGGTTCGGTGGCCCCGGACAAAATGCACTGCAAACACTGAACGAGTTCACTCTTTTGTTGATTTTTGCGTAATCCCTTTATCCAAGACCTGTTCCTTTGACGTACCAGCCAAGAATTTTTAAAGACGGATTTATATCCATTGTTTACGAGGCCTTCGATCTCTCTCCGGGTATGCCGTCTTTTCGACCGGGCGCTGGCCGCTAATAGGACGTTGCATCGGAGCTTGCCAATTGTGCTGAACAAACACAACTATAATTAAAAAACTAGCCATTTAATTCTCGACATGTCAATGAGTAAAGGTGTTTATTTGGGTGTCCGAACTTAGTTTCATTGACAAACAAATTATTAATGGCTAGAAATTTTTTCAGATTTTTCACTGAAAATAAACCCGCACGGGGACCGGAAAAAAATAAATATTCCCGACGTCAACTGGTTAAAAACAAAAAGCCCTATTTTCCCAAGTGTAATTAAGTTTGAAAAGAAAATCATTCTGAGGGGAAAGCGTTACACTTTAAAATGCCGGGCGAGGGGGTTAGAAACAGTCAACTACATTTCAAATACAAAGGAAAGTTTGTTAATGTTGCATCATTTAGTGGCACATTTCCCGTGTTGTAGGCTGCGTTGCGGAAGTCAAAGAGTCAAAGTTGTTCATATGCTTCATTATTTTCCCCCAAAACACCCCAAAAAGATCGGCAAAGAATTTGGTTTCCGTTTTCATTTTTGTTGAAAACATGCCTCCGGTGGTGCACAAATACATGTACTGTATGGTAACAAAATTGACCATTATAATGCAGAGGATACCATACTTAAATCAATCTTTTCTTTACTGTGTGGTTTTTAAGAAAAAAATTATGCAAATAATTAGGCAAACAATTAGGCAAACATTCCCTCCTGTGCTGCTGGTTTGATAAGTTGTTTGAAGCAGCCTTACCAGGCCATTTGTAGTCTTAACAATTTGATACAATGTATCACAAACAGTTGGGGAAAAGTGAATGGAAAATATCCATGAAAATACTACAAAGGCTTTATTGGAGTGTAATATCTTGAATTTCAAGATAATTGTCTGTAAAAGTGTAAATATTACATTGTTCAAGAGCTACAGATTTTTGTACACTCCGCTCAAATGTTAAGTCCGAATTTTAAAAAGTTGTTTATGGGTAATTGGAACCAAAAAATGGAACCGGGTAATGACAGTTTCGGTCGGGTATCCGGATACCCGACAGTTTCGGTCGGGTATCCGGATACCCGGCACAGCCCTAGCTAGAATGAGGTCAGACATTTCAAAAATATTCTAGTAGCAGGTTAATAAAAATGACAATATAAATCAACTAATAAAAATAACTTTTTGCTATTTTGAACAACTGAATTTCATGAAATTTGGCACAGTGAACAACCACATTGCATAAAATTGTATGAATGCAATCACCTGGTTCAGACATTTCCATATGTCACCACATGAAACAAATTAAAATAAAAAGATAATCACAAGAATCAAAGATATCACAGAATCCCCCGGATTTTGTTGTCAAAATAACCCCAACTCCCTAAGCATTGTTACTGAACAATAAAAATCCTCCAACTGCCTTTGTTGTCTAGGGAGTTAGGGATAAAGAAAGATGTTTTACAATTCGATTTGTGGACAATTTAACAAAAAAGCTTTTGGAAAGAAGCACCCATCTACATTTGATGAATAAAACTACAATTTGAATTTCGGTTCTTGGGGGCACTATTGTTTATGCCACACCTCAAAAATATATTGGAACGCGTAGATGGCGTTTTGAAGGTGTCAATGGAACTTTCAAAAGTGAGAATCAAAATGTTGAAGTTTAGACAAGTTTTAGGTTAGGTAAAACTTGGCACAATGTGAAATGTTCAAATTACAAAAAATGTAAAAGAATCCTACACTTAAAAAAATGGAACCTTTCATGTATCGGTGCGCCTAGTGGGACCTCTTATTATATCACGATTCCATGTATTAGTGCGACCAGTGGGGCTGCTATTACACGTATATCACGATTTCCAGGAAGTTCAACTGATAATTTGTTTTTAATTTAATACAACCAGAAATTTTGGATGTTTTGTGGCAGACTTGGAGTTGTTTAATATCTGTACTATTTTTTCTGAATCCATATTGCTGTATTTTGGATTATTTTCTGTACCAAATATCCGTCTGCATCATGCCATTTATAAGTGATTACAATAATCGTTTACATATGGTCTGTGTCAAAACGTGTACACATTAAAAACCCTGTCATCAATTTGTTGAACAAAGAACACTGAACTAATTAATCATGCTTACCATTGCGATTGCTCTATGATGCCCAGGAATTAGTGATTCATCTTCTGCACACAGAGTTGTTCCAAAATGTTTCTCATCTCGCTGACCTTTAATTTCTTTATTTCCAGATCCAGATCTGAGGTAAAACAATGGAAACATATTCAAGTTTTGTTAAAGGGAAGATAAAAAAAGAAAACAAACATCAGCCCCCAAGCCGAGTTGGCTGATGTTTATCTCCGGTTTCATTTGTATGAAATGACTGGGATATCTCTATTCCCCCTGCATGGATGGCAGGATGCCAGTCTATCCAAGGTTATTTTCATATTTTACTTCTGGGTTTAGAGAGGCAGTTATGGTAACAGTGTCTTGCTCAAGGACATCAGCACTGTGGTGACAAGGATTCGAGCCTACAATCTAATGACCCAGCCACCAGAACAAAAAGTGTGATGCACTTTCAAGTTTGCTGTAGAAACTCCAAACATAATTGTTCATTTCTTTTATGGTGGATAGGCTTGTCCGTATTACAAATCAAAACATATTATTAAGTCTTCAAATTGAATCTTTCTGATCAAAAAGGTGGGAAAAAAATTAAATAAAAATCCTCATGTATGAAGTCATCAACATAATTATCAGTGAAAAGAGCGTACCCTTGTGCCCAAATTTACTCCGATTCTGTTCAAAGAACAAAACCCGATGATGTGCGTGTTACGCATGTGTTGAAATGTGCATTGTAAACAGTATACATGAGTTTTAGAGTGGGATGGGTAAGGGTGGGGACTGGAGTGGATAATTATTTTGGGGGGGGGTGATTGAGGGGTGTGGGGAGTAGGGAGGGGTGTGGGGAGTAGGGAGGGGTGTGGAGTGAGATGGTGGGCAGAGGGTGGGGTTTGGTAGGGGTGGGGAATGGGGAACAGTGGGAGTGGGGAACGGGGACAATTGGGGAAGGGTGGAAATTGAGGGGTTGGGATTGGCGATTGGTGTGTGAAGGGTGAGGGAGGGATAGGCAAAGGGTGGGTAACAACCAAGTTTTGCTTGCCATCAACAAAATTACAAATTGCTTGTAAAAAATTCCTTCTACCAAATTCGAGTTCAAATTACATGTTGTTCCCTTGTTTCCACACCCCCAATTGTAAAACCAACGTGGATGGGAAATTGTGGTGCAAGGGTTTTAACTATGTAATTTTGAACACTGCCAATAAAATGAGTAATAATATTATTACTATTAGTCATATGAGCATAGTGCATACACTTTACGTGCTTCACATGCAAAACGTACATTTATAAGAGGTTAAATGCACTTTTGCTGATTTAAGGAAAATATGAGGAACATACACACAAATCTAGAAGGACAATTTTCTGTTAATCTCAGGAAATGTAAGTTTGAAAAGTGGAAGCACTGCATGACTATGACTGCGCTATCGATCAACAGAGATCTAACAACATGTGCCCTCAACTGCTCATGCAAGGTGTGAAAATCTCCCCAGACAGAAACATTTGAAAGAAAGAAGTAGCCTGAATTGACACTGAAAGTAAAAAATCCTGAAAAATGGGTAGCCGGCCTAGGTCTAGAGGACAAATCTCGCTGGACCTCCTGGACGCTTAATTTTGGAGGATTTACAGACTCTCCACATCCCTGCAAACAAGAAACTAGAAGTTTGTACACAATACAGGGGTACTTCTTTCTTTCAAGAAAATTTTGAGATCAAGGGAGATTTGCCAAAAAATCCTGAAATCAGGAAAAATCCTGATAAATCAAAGGCCTAATTTGTGGAAGCAGGTGTTGGATGGGTGGGGTTTCGGGGTGGGGTGGGGATTTGGGAGTGGGATGGGGATTTGGGATGGGTATTTGGGGTGGGGTAGGGTGGGCTTTGGGGAGGGATGTGGATTTGGAGAAGGGTGGGGATTTGGGGAAGGGTGGGGATTTGGGAATGGGATGGGGAAAGATGGGGACGAGGGGTGCTTATGGATATTTATTTTGGGGCAGGAATTGGGGAAGGGTTGGTCAATGGGTGGGTTTGTGGGTGTGGGAGGATTTAAGAAGGAAAGAATGTCGTATCCGGCCACCACTTTTTAAGGGCTTTTTTGGATTTTTTTTGCAACCACTAACCAGTTAAAAAATCATTCTATCGATTTTTGGTGGTACAGAAAGCGAAAACTATCTTTAAAATCCACTTTTATGATGATTTTCGGACTTGATTTCCCTTCTAAAAAAAATTCTCCCCTTCAGAAAATAGAAGGATCCTATTATAGTTGCCACTACGCATGTACAATGACTGTGTTGGTCACTAATTGTGGAGTTTACAAGATCAGACTGACATGACTGCGGAAGTCATTGTATACCAAAAATGCCTGATTTTTCATGAAATAAATATCCTGGAATAATTTGAAGTATATGTCCATCATCATCCATATGTTCTCCACCTTACCAGGTAGGTAAGATTACATTATTGGTTATATTTAATGAAAAATAGTGGCGGCCAGATACAACATTCTACCCTTTAGGAAAACCAAGAGTAGGTGTGGGAGGGGGAAGGGTTTGGGATTGGGGTGGACGTGGGGTAGATTTGGGAGGGGGTGGAAATTGCGGCGGGCTGGGAATTGGCAATTGGTGTGTGAAGGGTGGGGAGTATAGCCCCATTCTAGGGCCAATGCACTAGACTCCCTCCATATCCTTGGCCCTATCCCCACATGTACAAAAAGGAGTAATTTTACACGACCTTGTTGTGATCTGCTAATTATCACAATCTAAAATTTTGTGATTAGGTAAGCTTGCCCAAGCAGGCATTTTTGGCATAAAGTTTACTATTGTGAGATTGGTAATTTTGGTGCAAGTTACATAATTTTTTTTTTTTTTTTTTTTTAATTTAAAAAATGTTACGAAAATTTCATGAAAGTGAGAATCCCAGAATATTAATAAGGTTTATTTAATTTGGGGCATCTGTTTGTTCGCACGGCACGCGGTGGTGCTGTTGCACCCACAGACATCCCAAAAGTTGAAAAAGAGGAAAATTACTCCATTTTTGTATATTTGGATTAGGGCCAAGGATACGGAGGGAGTCGAGTGTATTGGCCCCGAAGGGGTAGGCAATGGGTTGGGGACAATTAAAGTTTTGCTTGTCATATAAAACAAAATATTACAAATTGCTTGTAAATTTTCTTCTCCCAAAACAACCGCCACTTTTTTATCCAATCATGAGAAATGTTACATATTTCCATTTAAAAGATGATAGACGACACACTTACGGATTGGAAAAGATATTTTGGGAGACTTTTTGTCGTGTGCTAAAAACTCATGCTTAGACCATAGAGAAAGGACACGGTCAGACTGTTGATGGTTGGGTTCGACATTCTTTCCATGCTACAAAAAAGTACAAGTTTATTCACTTCGCATGTTGCATGGCCTTCATTTTTTCAGTATTACGGTATATCAGAAAACAATTTATTTTTAGTTAAAAGAACCCTGATATATCTTGTTATTACATCTAATTAATTATGTATTTCTGAAAATCACTAATTAACACTGTCACTTCACTGGAAAAAAATAAACAAACAAACAAAAACAAAATCATGACTGAGTGTTTTTCTGAGTAACAAGTGCTGAATATAAAATACATGGAACTTCTAGAGATGTAAAACTTGATTATTAGCTATGTAATTAATTTAAAAATTAAAATAGGGGCCTAATTACCCTTATTTACATCAGAGCAAGCTTGGTCTATATTAGGCCTAATTATGATACAGATACACACAAGTTCAAAGTCAAAATAAACAAACAAATTAGTTTGAAAAATCACAACTTGTCAAAAGAAATTGATTTTTTTTTATCCCAACAATAAGTTTAAACTATTTTCATTCCAAATGAACCTAGTCTTCCCAAAAATAGTGAAAAATTAATAAAAATTTCTGAAAAACCGAACCTGTTTACACCCGTTTACACGTACACGTGTACCGGAGATGGCGGCCATTTAAACCCCACGCGACGCGTGTGTCGTCATAACAAAGAAAGTAGTCCGGTTGCGGCCCACGTGATCCCGCGGTGTTGGGCGATATACACTGAGGTGAAAAACAGACTCGGTCAACCTCACACTCTTCGCATGGGGATTAGGCCATTAAAAAGCGTTGTAGACAAAATGCGCTACTGTGTACGGTCTTGCGAATGCTATTTGTAGAAAGAGTGGGAATTTTCCTTTAGATTGATACATCGCGCAACCGCGAGATCTTTCTCTAACGTTTTGCGCAGACCGATTTAATGTTTATTTTTTATTTTTTTTATTATAAAATTGAAGCATTCTTTAAGAACATACCATATTTAGAAAGAGGAGAATATAAGCTTTCTTTTGAGTGCAAGGTTGACTTAATTGGACGGTGTCTTAATACCCCCGCTTGATTTTGAAAATTGGCATGTCGGCAATTTTTCAGCCTGCCACTTTTGGACATAAATCGACACCGCGCGCGGAAAGGTTGATTTTCAGCACAAGGTACGATTTACAAGATTTGATTTCTCAAAAAATAAATGTAGAATCCTTTTCAAATTTTCTTAAATTGTAGAAAAAACATTTCTTAATACTTTTATCCAAAAACATTAAAAAAATAATAGCATTTACATATCCAAAATAATTCTTGAAAATGACATGTTGTGCTCCCGCACGCATATTTTTCGCCGGCGTTGTATACTTAGCGCGCATAGCAACGACCTCCCTTTCGCCTACCTGTATACGTGTGTTTTTCTTATGAAGGTATATCACCAAACTGTGTGCACATGGCTGTTGCTTTTGCAATAAGTTGAAGACAAAATGCTAACAAATATTCAAGACAAAGGAGGCACGTAAATGCTACAATTTGTTGGACAATTTCCATAAAAGCTTGCTCCGTACTTGGAACAAAATGGACGCTGCCTCAACTCCACACCACTTTGAGCTCGAGCATATGCATACTCGACAGCAATTGAATAGAGATGAAAACATCACGTGCCACAAATAACAGTTGTTTACAAGACTTTCCAATTGGCCAATCACAGCCACCTTGGCTTTATTCCCAGGTGCAACAATTTAATGAGCCTCTGATGGTGGACTCTTCCATTCTTGAATGTACATGTAGGCTAGGCCTAACTGTTAGCTCATAATAATGCAAAACAGCCGAAAGAAGTGACTGCGGGACGGCAGTCCACAAATAGCTATTAAAACATAAATCTATTGTTATATAAATCTATGAATTAAGACTTCGGAATGAAGACTATAAGGTTGCCAACGTTACAAAATTGGTATTTTACCAGATTATAGAATAAAAGAATTATTATCTTTAAAACATCCCTTACTTTAAAGTTGCATGGTATACGTATCGATCGTCCTGAGAAATGGATTCGCCGAATTGCTTTCATCTGAAAATTTGCAGAGCTGGAGGCTGGGGAAGGGGGCAGGGGGTGGGGGCTTGTAGAACGGGATGTGTGTCCCTAACCCACTGTGCCCAGTGAGTATTAAAAGGAAATCACCAGTTCTTCCAAGTTCATTTTGTTGTCCTGCCAAAGTGCCCCTTACATGTGCCCCAGCCAGCCCACTGAAAAAATCAAGGTTGCATATATATTTTAAATGTTTCAAACAAAAACTCTTTTAAAAAACAAATATAAATTTGTGTGATCGAGATTCGATCCTACAACCTTATGTTCAGCAGTCAGTTACTCTACCAAGTTAGATAACGTTTTCTTATACAGGCCTATGTCGTAGGTTAAACATATATTTTAAATCTTTCAAAGTGACATAAAATCTTTTTTTTATAAAATAAACCCATCACAACTTCTAAGTTCCCCCTAATATTGTTTAGAATATATCTCAACAAGTATTGCATTAATTTTAAAAATTCAAAAAGCAAATGACAGAATGACATGTTCTACACAGCTCGTAATGAAATGAATGAAAATTCAGCTGAAAAAAAAGTTGCAGTACAAAGCATTGCTTCAAGGGCATGTTACACATGTAGTTTTCTGTAAGAACTCATGCATCAATAACAATGGTATTGATGGCTGTTTCATAATAAGAAAAGAATATTCAAAGAGCAACATGCATGTCCATTGTTTTAGAAGGGTAGAGCAAGAGTTTAACGTGGAATTGGTCCTCCATAACTGAGTTCATACAGAAAACTGTACCGTAACCAACTATATCGAACAGGAGAGAGACATAGTGCCCCCTATTTGCTGCCGCAGCTGCCATGTCCCTGAATTAGGTCTGTTCTAGGGCTTCGAACCTGGGCGTCCCAGCTCTGTGATTGACACTTCCAGTGGTCCGGCCAACGTGCTGCGCCATCTGGACCGTGTTGGTATTATAAGGGTTAAATTAAAACTACTTAAATAAAGGGTTTGAATTGTATTGCAATACGCAATAAAAAAGAAAAGAACGCAGGCAGGATTCGAACCAGGGTCGTGTGCATGGAAACAGGCGTGTTATCCATTAGACCACCGCTTCATCTGATTGTTCGTAATGAGAAGTTCATCATCATTTAATACAATGGAAAACGGGAACGTTCATTGGGTTTTGGGAGTTAAGGTCTATTATTGTGCATTGTGGTGTTTTGTAGATAAGTAATAAATGGAGTTACAATAACTCCATGTCAAAAAAGGGGGGTTAAACATATATTTTAAATGTTTTAAACATAATTTTTTTACAAAATCACCATTTCCCCGACTTAAATGACAGTCAGGTACTCTACCAACTGAGCTAACTGTTTCGTATATATTTCGTTGGTTAAACATATTTTAAATGTTTTCAACATAACTTCTTTTTTAACAAATATCAACATTTCCCTGCTCGTGAATCGATCCTGGGACATCTTGCTTGGCAGTTAGGTAGGCCTACTCTACCAACTGAACTAACTTTTTCTTATATTTTTCGTAGGTAAAACATATATTTTAAATATTTTTAACATAAATTCTTTTTTTAACAAAATCAACAATTCGCTGTTCGT
>CM055826.1:14889368-14926874 GCA_029582265.1 Zoroaster sp. YZ-2022
TAAGAAACAGCTCAGTTGGTAGAGTAACTGCCAAAGTACCAGGATTGATTCAGTTCACGAACAGCGAATTGTTGATTTTGTTAAAAAAGAATTTATGTTTTAAAATATTTTAAATATATGTTTGGCCTCATAAATATAAGAAACAGCTCAGTTGGTAGAGTAACTGCCAAAGTACCAGGATTGATTCAGTTCACGAACAGCGAATTGTTGATTTTGTTAAAAAAAGAATTTATGAAAAAAATATTTAAAATAATATATGTTTTACCTACGAAAAATATAAGAAAAAGTTAGTTCAGTTGGTAGAGTACCTAACTGCCAAGCAAGATGTCCCAGGATCGATTCACGAGCAGGGGAATGTTGATATTTGTTAAAAAAGAATTTATGTTGAAAACATTTAAAATATGTTTAACCAACGAAATATCTACGAAACAGTTAGCTCAGTTGGTAGAGTACCTGACTGTCATTTAAGTCAGGGAAATGTTGATTTTGTAAAAAAAAAAAAAAAAAATTATGTTTAAAACATTTAAAATATATGTTTAAACCCCCTTTTTTGACATGGAGTTATTGTAACTCCATTTATTACTTATCTACAAAACGCCACAATGCACAATAATAGAACATAACTCCCCAAAACCAATGAACGCAGTCCCGTTATTTTCCATTGTATTAAATGATGACTGAATCTCATTACCAACAATCAGATGAAGCGTGGTGATTCTACAATGGATAACACGCCTGTTTCCCATGCACGACCCTGGTTCGAATCCTGCCTGCGTTCTTTTCTTTTTTTGTGCGTATTGCAATACAATTCAAACCCTTTATTAAAAGTTTAACAATTTAACCCTTATAATACCAACACGGTCCAGATGGCGCAGCACGTTGGCCGGACCACTGGAAGTGTCAATCACAGAGCTGGGACGCCCCGGTTCGAAGCCCTAGAACAGACCTAATTCAGGGACATGGCAGCTGCGGCAGCAGCAATCAGGTTTGGGGGCGCTATGTCTCTCTCCTGCTCAGTCTCCTGTTCGATATAGTTGGTTACGGTACAGTATTCTGTATGAACTCAGTTATGGAGGACCAATTCCATATTAAACTCTTGCTCTACCCTTCTAAAACAATGGACATGCATGTTGCATGTTGCTCTTTCAATATTCTTTTCTTATTATGAAACGGCCATCAATACCATTGTTATTGATGCATGAGTTCTTACAGAAAACTACATGTAACATGCCGCTTGAAGCAATGTTTTGTGCTGCAACTTTTTGCAGCTGGTTTTCATTCAAATCACTGTCAATTGTGCATGCATAATTGAATTCTCAACCATTCATTACTAAGCTGTAGAACATGTCCATTCCTGTCATTTGCTTTTTTTAAATTTTTTAAAATTCATACAATACTTATTGAGATATTCTAAAAAATATTAGGGGAACTTAGAAGTTGTGAGCTGGGTTTATTTATATAAAAAAAAGATTTTATGTCATTTTTGAAGATTTAAAATATATGTTTAACACCGACATATATGAAGAAAACGTTATCTAACTTGGTGAGAGTAACTGACTGCTGAACAATATAGGTTGTGGAGTCGAATCTCGATCACACAAATTTATATTTGTTTTTTTAAAAGAGTTTTTGTTTGAAACATTCTTTAAAATATATATGCAAACAGCTTGATTTTTCAGTGGGCTGGCTGCTGAAGGGCACATGTAAGGGGCACTTTGGCAGGACAACAAAATGAACTTGGAAGAACTGGTGATTTCCTTTTAATACTCACTGGGCACAGTGGGTTAGGGACACACATCCCGTTCTACAAGCCCCCGGCCTCCTTCCCCCCAGCCTCCAGCTCTGCAAATTTTCAGATGAAAGTAATTCGGCGAACCCATTTCTCAGGACGATCGATACGTATACCATGCAACTTTAAAGTAAGGGATGTTTTAAAGATAATAATTCTTTTATTCTATAATCTGGTAAATACCAATTTTGTAACGTTGGCAATCTTATAGTCTTCATTCATAGTCTTAATTCATAGATTTACATAACAATAGATTTATGTTTTAATAGCGACTGCCGTCCCGCAGTCACTTCTTTCAGCTGTTTTGCATTATTATGAGCCAATGTACATTCGCATTCAAGAATGGAAGAGTCCACCATCAGAGGCTCATTAAATTGTTGCACCTGGGAATAAAGCCAAGGTGGCTGTGATTGGCCAATTGGAAAGTCTTGTAAACAACTGTTATTTGTGCATTGTGGCATGCGCACGTGATGTTTTCATCTCTTCAATTGCTGAGTATGCTCAAAGTGGTGTGGAGTTGAGGCAGCGTCCATTTGTTTCTCAAGTACAGACAGCTTTTATGGTGTCAACAAATTTTCCAATTGTAGCATTTACGTGCCTCCTTTGTCTTGCAATATTTGTTAGCATTTTGTCTTCAACTTATTTGCAAAAGCTTAACAGCCATGTGCACACAGTTTGGTGATATACCTTTAAGAAGAAAACACACGTATACAGGTAGGCGAAGTGAATAAACTTGCCTTAGCACGAAAGATATGTCGGGCAACCAACCACTCAGTCTGACCGTGTCCTTTCTCTTAATGGTCTAAGCTATGGAGTTTTGGCACACCACAGACAAAAGTCTCCCAAAATATCTTTTCCAATCCGTAATTATAAGTGTGTCGTCTATCATCTTTTAAATGGAAATATGTAACATTTCTCATGATTGGATAAACAAAAATGGCGGTTGTTTTGAGAGAAGAAAATTTACAAGCAATTTGTAATATTTTGTTTTATATGACAAGCAAAACTTTAATTGTCCCCAACCCATTGCCTATACCCTTCAGGGGCCAATACACTCGACTCCCTCCCCATCCTTGGCCCCTAATCCAAATATACAAAAATGGAGTAATTTTCCTCTTTTCAACTTTTGGGATGTTCTGTGGGTTGAACAATAGCACCACCGCAAAAAGTGCCAAATGCGAACAAACAGATGCCCCAAATTAAATAAACCTTATTAATATTCTGGGATTCTCACTTTCATGAAATTTTCGCAACATATTTTAAATTAAAAGAAAAATAATAATAAAATTATGTAACTTGCACCAAAATTACCAATCTCACAATAGTAAACTTTATGCCAAAAATGCCTGCTTGGGCAAGCTTACCCTAATAAAAATTTTAGGGTGTGATATTAGCGAATCACAACAAGTCGTCATTGTAAAGCCTGACTCCTTTTTGTACATGTGGGATAGGGCCAAGGATATGGAGGAGTCTGGTGCATTGGCCTAGAATGGGGGCCTCTCCCCACCAGCTTCACACCAATTGCCAATCCCCAGCCCGCCGCAATTTACCACACCCACCCAAATCTACCCCATGTCCACCCCATCCCAAACCCTTCCCCTCCCTGTACACCTACTCTTGGGTTTTTCCTATGGGGTAGAATGCTCGTATCTGGCCGCCACTATATTTTCATTAAATATAACCAATAATGTAATCTTACCTGTTGGTGAAGGTGGGAACATATGGATGATGATGGACATGTGCACTTCCAAATGGGTATTCAGGATATTTGTTCATGAAAAATCAGGCATTTTTTACAGTATACATGATGACTTCCGCAGTCATGTCAGTCTGATCTTTAAAACTCCACAATTAGTGACCAACGTCACACGAGGTCATTGTACATGCGTAGTAGTTGGCAACTATATTAGGATCCTTCTAGCCTTCTGAAGGGAGGATTTTTTAGAAGGGAAATCAAGTCGAAAATCATCATAAAAGTGGATTTTAAAGATTTTTTCGTTTTCTGTACAACACCAAAAATCCGATAGAATGATTTTTAACTGCTAGTGGTTTGCAAAAAAATCCAAAAAAGCCCTTAAAAGTGGTGGCCGGATACGACATTCTTTCGCTTCTTAAATCCTCCGCACAAACCCACAAACCCACCCATTGACCACCAACCCTTCCCCAATTCCTGCCCCAAAATAAATATCCATAAGCACCCCTCGTCCCCATCTTTCCCCATCCCATTCCCAAATCCCCACCCTACCCCAAATCCCCACCCTTCCCCAAATCCCCACCCTTCCCCAAAACCCCACCCTTTTCCAAATCCACATCCCTCCCCAAAGCCCACCCTTCCCCAAATCACCATCCAAATCCCCACCCCACCCCAAATCCCCACCCCACCCCAAATCCCCACCCCACCCCAAATCCCCACCCCACTCCACTCCAAATCCCCCACTCCACTCTATATCCCAAACCCCACCCCACCCCCAAACCCCACCCATCCAACACCTGTTTCCACAAATTAGGCCTTTGATTTATCAGGATTTTTCCTGATTTCAGGATTTTTTGGCAAATCTCCCTTGATCTCAAAATTTTCTTGAAAGAAAGAAGTACCCCTGTATTGTGTACAAACTTCTAGTTTCTTGTTTGCAGGGATGTGGAGAGTCTGTAAATCCTCCAAAATTAAGCGTCCAGGAGGTCCAGCGAGATTTGTCCTCTAGACCTATGCCAGCTACCCATTTTTCAGGATTTTTTACTTTCAGTGTCAATTCAGGCTACTTATTTCTTTAAAATGTTTCTGTCTGGGGAGATTTTCACACCTTGCATGAGCAGTTGAGGGCACATGTTAGATCTCTGTTGATCGATAGCACAGTCATAGTCATGCAGTGCTTCCACTTTTCAAACTTACATTTCCTGAGATTAACAGAAAATTGTCCTAGATTTCCTTAGATTTTAGATCAGTGTATGTTCCTCATATTTTCCTTAAATCAGCAAAGTGCATTTAACCTCTCTCTATTATAAATGTACGTTTTGCATATGTTAAGCACGTAAGTGTATGCACTATGCTCATATGACTACATAGTAATAATATTATTACTCATTTTATTGGCAGTGTTAAAAATTACATAGTTAAAAACCCTTGCACCACAATTTCCCATCCACGTTAGTTTTACAATTGGGGGTGTGGAAACAAAGGGAGAACAACATGTAATTTGAACTCGGAATGATAGAATGAATTTTTTACAAGCAATTTGTAATTTTGTTGATGGCAAGCAAAACTTGGTTGTTACCCACCCTTTGCCTATCCCTCCCTTACCCTTCACACACCAGTCGCCAATCCCAACCCCTCAATTTCCACCCTTCCCCAATTGCCCCCGTTCCCCACTCCCACCGTTCCCTGTTCCCCGTTCCCCATTCCCCACCCCTACCACACCCCAAACCCCACCCTCTGCCCACCATCTCACTCCACACCCCTCCCTACTCCCCACACCCCTCCCTACTCCCCACCTCCCTCCCTACTCCCCACCTTCCTCCCTCCTCCACACCTCCCTCCCTACCTCCTCAATCACCCCCCCCACCCCCAAAATAATTATCCACTCCAGTCCCCACCCTTACCCATCCCACTCTAAAACTCATGTATACTGTTTGCAATGCACATTTCAACACATGCGTAACACGCACATTATCAGGGAGTAAATTTGGGCTCTTTTCACTGATAATTATGTTGATGACTTCATACATGAGGATTTTTATTAAAATTTTTTCCCACCTTTTTGATCAGAAAGATTCAATTTGAAGACTTAATAATATGTTTTGATTTGTAATACAGGAATAAACCTATCCACCATAAAAAGAAATGAACAATTATGTTTGGAGTTTCTACAGCAAACTTGATGCATCACATCACACTTTTGTTCTGGTGGCTGGGTCATTAGATTGTGGCTCGAATCCTTGTCACCACAGTACTGATGTCCTTGAGCAAGACACTGTTACCATCAACTGCCTCTCTCAACCCAAAAGTAAATGGGAAAATAACCTTGGATGAGGAGCGGGCATCCTGCCATTCATGCAGGGAGATAGAAATATCCCAGTTCATTTTCATACAAATGAAACCGGAGATAAACATCAGCCAACTCGGCAGGGGCTGATGTTTTGTTTTTTTTTATCTTCCCCTTTAACAAAACTTGAATATGTTTCCATTGTTTTACCTCAGATCTGGATTCTGAAATAAAAAAAAAAGGTCAGCGAGATGAAAAACACTTTGGAACAATTCTGAGTGCAGGAGATGAATCCCACTAATTCCCTGGGCATCATATGCAGCAATCGCAATGGTAAGCATGATTAATTAGTTCCAGTGTTCTTTGTTCAACAAATTACGATGACAGGGTTTAATGTTGTACACGTTTTGGGCCTAGACCATATGTAAACGATTATTGTTATCACTTATAAATGGCATGATGCAGACGATTTGATTGTCCGTATTTGGGTACAGAAATAACCCATAAAATACAGCAATATGGATTCAGAAAAAATAGTACAGATATTAAACAACTCCGTCTGCCACAAAACATCCCAAATTTCTGGTTGTATTAAATTAAAAACAAATTATCAGTTGAACTTCCTGGAAATCGTGATATAATAGCAGCCCCACTGGTCGCACTAATACATGGAATTGTGATATAATAAGAGGTCCCACTGGTCGCACTGATACATGAAAGGTTCCATTTTTTTAAGTGTAGGATTCTTTTACATTTTTTGTAATTTGAACATTTCACATTGTGCCAAGTTTTACCTAACCTAAAACTTGTATAAACTTCAACATTTTGATTCTCACTTTTGAATGTTCCATTGACACCTTCAAAACGCCATCTACGCATTCCAATATATTTTTGAGGTGTGGCATAAACAATAGCGCCCCCAAGAACCGAAATTCAAATTGTAGTTTTATTCATCAAAATGTAGATGGGTGCTTTTTTCCCAAAAGCTTTTTTGTTAAATTCCACTAAATCAGATTGTAAAACATCTTTCTTTATCCCTAACTCCTAGACAAAACAAAGGCAGTTGGAGGATTTTGAAGGATTTTATTGTTCAGTAACGTGCTTGCTTAGGGAGTTGGGGTTATTTTGACCAAAAATCCGGGAGTTCTGTGAGTATCTTTGATTTCTTGTGATTATCTTTTCAATTTTAATTTGTTTCATGTGGTGACATATGGAAATGTCTGAACTTCAGTTCAACAATTGATTGCATTACCACTAAAATTTTATGCAATGTGGTATGTTCACTTTTGCCAAATTTCATGAAATTCAGTTGTTCAAAATAGCAAAAAGTTATTTTTATTAGTTGATTTATATTGTCATTTTTTATTAAACCTGCTACTAGAATATTTTTGAAATGTCTGACCTCATTCTAGCTAGGGGCTGTGGGTATCCGGATACCGACCGAAACTGTCATTACCCGGTTTATTTTTGGTTCCAATTATAAACAACTTTTTAAATTCGGACTTAACATTTGAGCGGGGTGTACAAAATCTGTAGCTCTTGAACAATGTAATATTTACACTTTTACAGACAATTATCTTGAAATTCAAGATATTACACTCAATAAAGCCTTTGTAGTATTTTTTCGGATATTTTCCATTCACTTTTCCCCAACTGTTTGTGATACATTGTATCAAATTGTTAAGACTAAATGGCCTGGTAAGGCTGTTTCAAACAACTTATCAAACCAACAGCACAGGAGGGAATGTTTGCCTAATTGTTTGCCTACATGTAATTATTTGCATAATTTTTTTCTAAAAACCACACAGTAAAGAAAAGATTGATTTAAGTATGTATCCTCTGCATTATAATGGTCAATTTTGTTACCATACAGTACATGTATTTGTGCACCACTGGAGGCATGTTTTCAATAAAAATGAAAACGGAAACCAAATTCTTTGCCGATCTTTTTGGGGTGTTTTGGGGGAAAATAATGAAGCATATGAACAACTTTGACTCTTTGACTTCCGCAACGCAGCCTACAAAACGGGAAATGTGCCACTAAATGATGCAACATTAACAAACTTTCCTTTGTATTTGAAATGTAGTTGACTGTTTCTAACCCCCTCGCCCGGCATTTTAAAGTGTAACGTTTTCACCTCAGAATGATTTTCTTTTCAAACTTAATTACACTTGGGAAAATAGGGCTTTTTGTTTTTAACCAGTTGACGTCGGGAATATTTATTTTTTTCCGGTCCCTGTGTGGGTTTATTTTCAGTGAAAAATCTGAAAAAATTTCTAGCCATTAATAATTTTTTTGTCAATGAAACTAAGTTCGGACACCTAAATAAACACCTTTACTCATTGACATGTCGAGAATTAAATGGCTAGTTTTTTAATTACGGTTGTGTTTGTTCAGCACAATTAGACCGTTGGCAAGCTCCGATGCAACGGCCTATCAGCGACCAGCGCCCGGTCGAAAAGACGGCGTACCCGGAGAGAGATTGAAGGCCTCGTAAACATTGGATATAAATCCGTCTTTACAAATTCTTGGCTGGTACGTCAAAGGAACAGGTCTTGGATAAAGGGATTACGCAAAAATCAACAAAAGAGTGAACTCGTTCAGTGTTTGCAGTGCATTTTGTCCGGGGCCACCGAACCGTGACCCCATGGACTCCGAGAAACGATTGCGTGTATACAAGCCAGCCACCACAACGGCATGCCACGTGTGGCGTGTTGACAAGTCTCTCTGATCCGCTGTACAAAAAAAAATTGCGTGTATACACGGCCTCCGAAGCGAACTGGTTAAAAGGGGGAGTAAATGCTAAAAATCATCATTTCCTATGGAAGTCAACACGAATTTGACTGTTTTTCCCGAAGGTTTGCTCAATAAATGGAATGTCAAAGCAGATTGCATAACGTTACAGATTTACCTCGCACGGCAGAAGAATCTGTAGAAAATTCTCTTTCCATTCATGTAAGAAGGATTTTGATTAGCCAAGAGGAAAGAGGGGCTTTTTCATGTCCAATCATTGAACGTCTCTCTTCTTCGAGTAGTGACCTTGATAATTTATGCAAGGATCTCCATAGTCTGGTTTCACATATGCACTCACTTATGCACGTAAAGTGTGATGGTTGCAGTGGGTACTAGAAACGTAGGAGACTCGATTTCTCACATCAACAAAGGAAAAATAGTTGTAGAATATATTTATAGGTAGGTTTTCTTAAGTCCATATTAAAATCCTATCTTTTAAAGAAAATTCAGCCAACTTCAATTAAAACTAGACATTTAGTGTTTGTCCTATATGGACGAACACAAAGCTGTTCCGATGTTTTAACCTTTGAACTTATGATACACAAAGTCAATCTATTAGGGCCTAAGACTCACGATCTTCGCTGAGAACAATGCTTTATATTGCCACTTTTAAAACCTGTCACTTGAGGGCGCTATAATATGTGGCGACGTCAGTGAATCTATATTTTGTGTAATTTTGAACATCACTGTCGATATCTTACACACGAACTTTAAAAAAATCTTCATCACATTGTTTTTGTACCCTAAAATATTGATTTTTATTCAAACTTCCTGTTGAACCGGAAGTAGAGGTCATTATGAGGTCACGATACCACAGTGCACATTCACAGTACCCATCAAGTCTATAACTGCAAAAAGTTTAAATATCGAGTGTATACTCCTCGAGTTATGGTTCAAAATGGATTTGCTAATTAAATATTCACGAGACTGTAAATGGAAACCGGATGACGTCACGATGACGAAATTAGGTTTTTCGTACTAAGTTTTTTGATTATCTACAATTTGGTGTATGGTTGACCCAAATACAATAATGTTTGGTTTTCGGCCGATTACATTCCACGCTGTATAGTTGCAACGCTTGGAACAATGGTTATGTCACTTTTAAAACCGGTCATTTGAGGGCGCTATACGAGTTTTATGGTGGACAGGTCTTAATGGATTTGTCCATTACGTTTATGCACAGCGTCATATTTGTGTGTTATGTAAAAAGATATATTGAGAATCACTACCGAGTAAGGACGTGACTTGGTCACGCACGTTAAATAATGCTGCCAGCTAGAGCGGCAGCAGTTAAACATATGTAGGATTTGAAAAACGGATCCATAACGTGTATTATGTATACGTGTTGTGCACAAAAATTTGGCCCTGAAGCCGGTTTAGCAATGCAATAACTACACAACGTGATTCAGCAAGCGTAAAAAAATTACGTTCTGGCACCACACAACAACAATTGATCCATTGCAACAATCCACTGCAATTTATAAGGTTTTTTGAAATATTTTATTCTTATAAATAAAATATACACTTGATAAGAAATTTACAAATAAAAAAGTAAATCAGTTTAAACAAAGTTGTAGAATTAAAACACAAGAAAAGTCAAGGAAAAATTTCCTTTAACCTAATTTAGCTATTTTACAAATTGTCTAATTTAAATGTCCAAATTAAAGAGGAGAAAAATTTCCTTGATTTAAATTAAACTCGTTTGACAGAGTTGAAGATGAAGTAAACAAAAATATCTAAATTGAAAAGGATAAAAAAAATTCTCCTTTGACTTGGGTTAAACTAATTTTGAAAACAAATTTATCTAATTTAAAGAAAATTTCCTTCTTTGGCTTGTTTTAAGCTAATTGGAATATGTTAGCTAACAAAAAAATGGGTTTGAAAATCAGGCCCTGTAGCCAATGAGGACACTAGATGATAGACTTCAAGTTATTTAAAAGTGCAGTCGGTGTGGTCAACTTGTGATCGTATTTTGCTTTTCTTCTAGCCAACCACACAGATGATGCGAAAATTTTGGACGGGGCCCGCACCATAGATGTTTCAATGGTTTGGTGCACGGGCCCTGAACGAAAGATCAAAAGTGGGGGCATCTCATCGGCTACTGTTGGTGAGTGATTGAGACCAGGTAACTACTGAGCCATGCCCCCGGGTTTTTACCACATTGTACTCAGTGAAAAGATGTTTTATTGTTTCCACCTGAGTGCAGTGTGGGCAGACCCCGGATCTTTAGAATGTTTACGGAGTCTGTTACCAGTGGGAGCACACTGTGTACAATCTTGAAATTTAGAGTGATCTTGTTTGTTTGTCAATTTTGTACACAGTGTGCGTTTTCCAAATGGTGGCTCTTTACACTGGGTGATCTCTTTCTACTCTGGGTTTGGTTTTCCGAGCCTCCAGTATGACCGGGTATAGGGTTTTTGTTTTATGTTTGTCCAATTGGGGACATCATCTCGGTGTTTTCTAAAGGTTTGGATAATCAAATCGTAGAACTCTGGCCGAGTGTCGCAGTGCGGGATGTCGTTTTTGAAGGGGACGATGTCCCGACGAAGGGCTATCCTGCACCAATACTCGGCCAGAGTTCTCCATTTTACTGGTTTTCTAGAGACAATGTCCCCGATGTGAATACCCTGCAGTGTAGCCACTTTGCTTTCTATATCCATGACTCCCAGTCCTCCTTGGGAGGGTGGGGGCTATGGATACTCGGATGACATATTCTATTTCTTGCCCCCAAGGAAAATGAAAATCGAACGATTTATTTTCGGGTTATATCCTTTGGGTGCGGAATTACCTCGGCCGTATACAGAGCCTGGATAGGATGAAATTGTTGACGACAGCGACTTTCCCTTTCATGCTCAAGTCGCTGCCGTCCCAGGCTCTGATGGACTCTTTTAGTTGATCGAGTTTGTCGGTCCAGGTTTTGATTTTGGGTCATTGTATCCGAAAAAAGAAAGTATTTTTGACCGAGGTAACCATGATATCCAACCGGTCCTGGGCTTTGTTTTTGCCAGGAAAACGCCATTCGTTTTCTGCTGATTTAATTTTTGCCCCGATGCGCATTCGTACCTCTCGACTAATTGAAACTGTGTTTTATGGATGGTTCATCCGACAGGATCAAGGTGGTATCGTCAGCGTACATGGAAACTTTGGCTTCGGTCCCCCCGGTAATTTAACCCCATGTATGTTGTGATCAGACCTAATCGCACACCCGAGTGGTTCCAAGGCTAGGATGTACAGCAGGGGTGACAAAGGGCACCCCTGCCGTACGCCCCGGGTGAGCGAAAAGGTCTGTAATATGTTACTATTACAATTTACTGCGCTTTTTATGTCTGTGTATAAAATTTTAACCCATTTTCTGAAATTTGGACCGAAACCAAATTTTTCCAGTACTTGCTTCAGATACCACCAATCGACCCTGTCGAAAGCTTTTTGTTGATAGAGAGATACAAAAGCCGCACCGAGGTTTTTCTGATCGACGTAATTCTGAATATTCCTTAGCAAGTGGGCATTGTCCGATATGGAACGCCCTGCCACCGAGCAAGTCTGGTCTGCATTGATGATTTTATGCAAGACCAGCTTTACTCTCTTGGCAAGGACTTTTGACAAGATTTTATAATCCACGTACGTTCATCAGCGAAATGGGTCGCCAATTTGCGAGGTCCTCCCGGTTACCCTTCCCCTTATAAATGAGTGTAATTAAACCGGTCCGTTGTGTATCCGTTAATTTGCCCAATTTAAAAATTTCATTTAGGACCTCGCAAATATCTTTTCCCATTTCGCTGAAGAATGCGTGATAAAATTCGGCGGGCAAACCGTCTAAACCAGGCGATTTGCCCGCCTCCATATCGAACAATGCCCTCTTGACTTCGGAGAGGGTCACCGGTCCCTCGAGAAGTGATTGATCCTCGAGGGACAATGACCCGTCCATAGAGTCCAGAAAGAACTCAATCTCATCTTGATCGACCGGGACAGCGGTGTAAAGATCTTTGTAAAAAACACGACAGATATCAGTCATTTGTTCTGCATCAGTTGTTACACCGCCATCCCGGTCCTACGGAGACTTTGCATACGTTTACCATCGGGTCTTTTGCATTATTTGGGCAATGGGTATTTTCGCCACTCTAATCTGAGGGCATTGTGTTTTCCCAAATGTTTTGCCTGACTTGTTTTGGTCTATTTCTGGGGAGGTTGGACTTTACTGACAGCGATTAGTTGGGGCACCGCATGTGCTCCGTTATCAATTTCTTTTGTAAGAGACCAAGTTATCCCAAACAGATTTGATAAGCGCCGCAAAAGATCCCTCCCTAAAAAGAAGTGTTACATAATGCCAAAAACCCTCCCTGTAAGTTTTAATTTGATCGATTGAAATAGACGCTTTAACTATGTCATGATCTGAAAATGGGGAAAGCGATAATCTCATGTTGGGAACCCATCGACAATTCAACGAGACAAATAGATTTTTGTCTATACGGGTGGCTTTAGTATTATCCCGGTTATGCCATTGAAGCGCTGTTGGCGCGGATGTTGTACCAAAATCATCAGTCTTCAAGATCGAAATTTCCTGATCTTCCCCAATTCCTGTGGCCCCTGTGGCCCCTTGATACTGTTTTTGCCCATGTTTGGTGTCAAAAAACCAGGTCCGAAAAAACAGTTAAATCCCGCCAAGAACTATAGGTGCCTGTGACCCCTTAGATGACTCGCCAGCTGTTCAGAGAACAGGTATTGTCTATCTTTGGGGTCGTTAGGCGCATAGCAATTGGCGATACGCAAAGTCGTATTTGTATTTGGTAGGGTTGTTACATGGGATACTAAACGGCCTCCTATTGTCTCGTAAATTGTCGGTGAGGTTTCCACGAATAGCGTTTAGAAAACAAAATGGCTACTCCTGCACTGGGAGGCAGTCCGAAAGACCAAACCCTTCGTCGCCAAAATTTTCTACCCCCCCTGGCTTTGTAAAGCCAGTGGCGTGGGTCTCCTGCAGTAGTAGGACATCAACATTCCCACTACTGCAGAAGTAAATTTGGCGGCGTTTAACCTGATTCCTCAAACCATTTACGTTTAAAGAAACTATATTAAATAAAGCTAACATAATATGAATATGTATAAATGTTCCTTGTAGATTACAGTTCAATGTCCAATTGAAAATAACCAAGTGAATGGTAAACAACATACCTAAATAAAGTCCAAAAGAAATGAAAATATAAATGTTCAATGTTGTGGTTTTCTTGATTTTTCCTCTTCACTCTTTGAAATCTAAATCCTTCATCCCGCCTAGCGTGGCCAGCAGGTGATGACGAGGACTCGGAAAGTGAACGTTTGCTGCCCACGCTAGCCAACGAGATTGTGGATCCACCAGATGATGTTTCTGAAACATTGTCCAGTTCATCTTCAAGATATAGTATTGGCCGGACATTGGGTTTGACTCACATAGATCACTCCATAGGATTTTCTTGGGTTGAGCTTTACTGGATTCGCTGGGTTCACTGGGTGGAGGTGTCGTTTTCTTCTTCATCGCTGGAATCAGTCAAGTTCTCAGGCCACCACGGTGCTGGTGATTTTGCGGATTGTTGTGGGGTGTTTTTTTTTGCATGGGTGATGGTGGGGTTGATCAGTTGTCGGTTTGTGGCGATGGTAGTGTGTTGGCGATGAGACGGCGGCAGGTGATTTTGTCAGGTTGGCAGTGGATGATGATGACGGGGTGTTAGCGGTGTTTGTAGGCATTGTGTTCCTTGGTATAACTCTCGGGGTGGCAATGGGGGTTGTTGACATGTTTGTGACTGGTGCTGCTGACTGGATGGTGGTGGGTGTCTATGGTGGGGTTTGTCCTTGGTGCTGGTCTCGGAGGTGTTTTTGGAAGGTGCCGCTGATGGGTGTTGGTGGTTGGTTCAGCCGGGGTGGAAGGTTGATGGTCTGCCGAGGCGTGCCGCTTGGTGGTGTTACGCCACGAGTCGGTGACAGTCCTTGGTCAAGTGCCCCGACTTATTGCAGATGCAGCATCGCCTCGGTTTCTGGCATTTGACACTTCGGTGCCCGGCTTCCCCGCAGTTGTAGCATAGATGGACATCCTACTGCGAGGTGGCCGGGTTCTCCGCAGGTTTGGCATGTTGGTTGTTGTCCTTCGTACTTGATCATTAATTGGTGTGGTCCCACTCGTACGAAGGGCGGTATGGCGGTCTTGATCTCTATGCGTAGGTGTCAAATGCCGTTCTCCCATCCCGGCTGAGTCTGCCAGTGACCGCGTCCGCACCCCAGGACTCGTCCGTACTGGCTCAGCTTGGTGATTAAGGCGGCATCGGAGAGTTCCTGGGGTGCGAAGAAGACGTTTACGAACGCGGTGCTCCCGTCAGCGGCTGTTGTGGTGATGTCCTTCTGGTTGATCTTCAGCGTTGCTCCATATACATGTAGCTTGTCTCTGGCCAGGGTTGACGCACAAGTGATTATCCATTTCGACTCGTTGAGGTGCTGCACACATTTCACCTCGTCCTCCCTTCATCACGGTTTTGATGATGTTGAATAAGTCACCAGGAGCTGTCTTCTGGTAGATGAAGCGCCAGACTGTTGTCTCTCTCAGCCCTGATGACGTCATCTTGGGGGTGGTTTTTGGGTTGTGTGTTAGAGATCTCGGCGAGAAGTGTAGGGACTACATGATCAACTGAAATTGAAATGGTAGGATACGTATTAGCCTGGACCCCGCTCCATGAATTTACTTAGTGAATGGTGTATATCAGTGTACTCCATACTTCACAAATTTTAAAATAAACGATGAGCTTTTAAATAGAAATTTATTAATTATTTGTTATGGCCTGGAATTAACTGATATTAAAAGCTGATTTATTTCAATGATGATTTATGTAAAATATGACACGGATATTGTGATTATGACGAAAAATTGTGTTGGCAACCTACGAAATGTTGTCACTTTTTCAGTGCATGTCTTTTGTACATATGTACAAAAATCGCTATAAATGATGTCATGATGACGTCACAAAATATTGTAGGCCAAAAGGCACATCCACAGTACCCCACAAATGTATAACTGAAAAATGTTTGATGACCAGGTGTATACTTCTTGAGCTATGGTGATTACAAGATTGCCTAATTAAATATTCACGTGCCTGTAATTGTCTCAATTAATTAAGAATCCTAGTCAAATTAATTTAGAATCTACAGTCAAGACATAAGCTTTCATATGGTATATGATTTATATACTTATGATGATTCAAAGAAGGACATTTGGCGTTAAGAAAACACACATGTTAAGTCAATGGGGTTTGGAGGGAAAGAAAGTATAATAATAATTTAAAAAAATAAAAATCTCGACAGAAACAAAAGCTGTTCCGAGTCTCTCGGAACAGCCAAAAAAAACAAGTTTGATGTAATTGCTGTTCGGATTACACCATTACATTTTTGGGCCATCTTTACTTTGATTTTTGTGGTAGAATGTGAATAACTAAAGTTGCTGAAGTTGAACATTTTAAAACTCTGAAATCTTGAGTTGTATTTTGTATTGATGTGCATGTACATATTAATTATATTGTGCGTACCAATACTTTCTCACATCCACCGCCATCCCTATTATATGAAATGGTCTAGTCCACTGACCTATTGTTTTCAATAAACACCCGTGCTATGTGCACTCATTAAAATTGGGTCATGTGCATCCTTCTGGCCGTTCCGATCCACAGAGCATCTTATCTTTTCTGCGCGAAATCCGGTCAAAATTCTTCATATGTTTTTTTGAGCAGGCTGCAATTACATGCGGACACTAACAAGAAATTAAAATCCACTTTGCCTTAGAGATACACTCACTAGCCATAAGTATTGCAACACACTCCAAAGTTCAGAAACCGTGTTACAATAATTTATTTTATTTTATTTACACTACTTAAGACTTCTTGTAAGTGCCTGTGTTTTGAAGTCAATGTTCTTTTTTACTGTTCTTGCTCGGATATTATGTAATACACGATCGATGAAATCGGATTAAATGATCATCTCACCTGTTACTGTAAAGTGCTATTTTGAGCATGTTGCAATGCTTTTGGCCAGTGAGTGTACATACATGTATGATGTCCTTAAAATGATTTGCAAATGAATACAAGCCTCAACATACAATTCCTTAAAAAGATGATATTTTAATATTCCAACAATCTTTAATACTATAAAAAATGAGGACAAACATAAAACTTAATGTTTTTTCTGTTATTTTAATTTATAGGTGATGCAACAGTTGGTGTTTCAACCACCAGTGACCTGTAACTGCTAGCTGACATAACATTTCAAATCATGAGGAATTCATGGGCAGCTGATGACAGTGGTCGTTAGTCCCAGGAGTTTATGATCTCTGCAGAGTGAAACTAAAGAGACTTGATGCAGTGTATTTGCCATATCAAGGTAAATTAACTTGTTAGTACAGTATTGTTGCAGTCCCAAATTTTACAGGACAATATGTTAACCCTCCTATTACTACAAGGGTCAAAATCAGTCAAAAGAATTATGATATATTTACCAAGGCATATCTAATGAAGTTAAAAGTCAAACACTGTCAAACCCTTACGTGTAGTATAGGTAATTGACTAATGTTCAGCTGTAGCAGGAGGTGGATGGAAAGATACTATATTTATTAAGAAAACAATTTTGTGTGACAGTAAACCATAAATATTCAAAGGCATTTGTACTCTTGTTGTGAACCCACTTAATTATTTTTATCCATTTATTTTATTTTGCAAACTGCTTTTAAAAGTATCCTTACGTTCTGTGAATCATAATATCCATTAAACAGTTAAATTGGTCAACACCAATTTGGAAATTTAAAAGCGTCAATTGAGGGCATATCAATCCTCATATTGGACAATTCTGAATTTAGGACTTGGTACCAAGTCCCCAAGTCTGAACTAAACTGACCCTCTATTACCTAGTGTTGCGAAAAAGAATTTCTCATTTTCCCTTCAGGTACATAGTGACATTATAACAATAGTATCAAGTTATTTCATGTAGGCCAACACTTCATCCAGTCAAATGACAAATACCCAGTTGTGTACCTTGAAATCTTCTTAAAATTTTTAGGTTATGGGGATTTCTTTCACACTGACTCAAACTGTTCTCATATTGAATGGGAATTACATTACCAAAAAACCCCAAAACAAAACAATATTATATTGATAAAATTGTGTGCTTACTTATTGTGAAATATTTCATTGCCATTAAATACTGCATGAGTCTTATGTGATAAGATACAAAAGTAACAGACCAAATGTGCTCAGAAATTAATATGTGACCCCGCACGGCGAAACCCGCAAAAAGTCACTGAACCCCAATCCGAGATACAGCCAATTTTCGACCAATTTATAAGTGTGTGAAAAAGCGAAATTCTGAGCACCATTTTGCAGTTGTTGGTGCGTTTTTTTTTTCTTCAAAACATCCTGTATTTCTCGAAATCGTAATTTCATTGTTTTTCGACTTTCAAAGTCCATAACTTTCCAACAGAATGCATGATGGATATAATTTTTTCACCATTGAAAAGCTAAAGAGTTGCCTTTCATATATGGTACCAATAACTCATTTTTTATTTCTGGTATGTTTTTGTGGGTTTTGTCATGCTGGCTCACATATTACACTTGATCCAAGTATTATGCTGGATCATATAGGGGTAGCCAGGGATGGCCCCGCTGTTGTCATGTCACTGCTGGTGTATAGTTTAGCCACCTCTCCTCTCATTTCAATGTATATTTAGTACTATTTTTTATTTGTTTGACTGTAGTGTGGATTTGCTATCACATCATCTTGATCATCAATCCTACATTACATGATATGCGTGAGACGGATGGTGCCCTACAACATGGAGCAGAATACAGTGTGTGAATGCAAAGAACAATAGACTTATCCATCTCAGTCTCCAGGAAATGCATAGCAAGTGTTGACGTATGATGAAGTGCAGATCAGCAGAGTACCTGATCCCAAGATAAGCGTGGAGGCGGATGGTACGCTACAACCTGGAGCAGACTAAAGGAGTATACAGCGTGTGAATGCAAAGAACAATAGACTTAAATCCATCTCAGTCTCCAGGAAAGCAAGTGTTGGCATATAATGAAGTGCAGCAGAGTACCTGATCCGCTCTACAACCTGGAACAGACTAAACCACCTCTACTCTGGTATTTGGAAGATATGAACATATTGCTGCTGTCGTCTTCTTGGAGGATACAGTGTGAATACAAATAACAATAGACTTATCTATCACCAGGGAAATGGACATAGAACTATTTGCAAATGTTGAAGAGCAAAGTACATGATCCTGACTGCAACTTGTACAACCTTGGAGTTAGGAGAACAGTGTGTATAAATGTGTGTACAACAAACTGATACAAATTGTGAAGAGACAATGACTGCTGGAGATGTTCCTGCTCATCGAGAGATTGTGGGTCAAGACAGATGAAGACGTGCATTCAGCAGTGTACCTGATCCTACTGCGGTCATCCTTTGAGTTTCCAAGATGGGTTCGTTGAATTTAAATATTAATCTTTATGTAAGTGCACCATTTGCGCATACCTGGAAAATGTTGAAACTTAATTCCAAAATGTTACCCATTGGTTCAATTTGGTAGCCCTACTTTAGACTAATCTTACCAGGATGGCCTCAGCAAAAATAAAAAGCTTGCAATGGTGCACTTATTGCAATTATATTTAAATCAAAATGTTTATCACAGTGGTATGTACGTAGGCTATTCAAATTGAGCAATGTTTCCTAAATTTGGTGTTGAATCTTAATGCTACAACTTACATGTAATAAGCTGAAACTTTCACAGGTTGGTTGTTTCTGAATTCATCCTATACTAGTATGACAAAATTACCTAATCATCCTCCAGTGGCTGAATTCTGTATTGATTTTCATGTTTTGCTCTACACCGACATGTGCATTCCTAGTATGTTGACAAAATTGTGTAATCATTTTTCTGTATAGCCTAATGTTTGTAAACAATGTTCAATCTCTAGTGTAATTTCCACAATGACAATTTTCTGTTTGTAAACAGTGTTCAGTCTCAGCAATGTTGACCATTTTCTATCAGTTTGTAAACAATGTTCCTACAGTTGTTCAGTCTCCAGTATTTTCTGTATATTTAACTTTGTATGTATCTTATAGTATCTATTATTACTTGTTATACTTTACTCATCTAACTTGTATTATTACTTTAATACATTGTATACATTATATATAAGACAATAATAAAAGACACAGTAACAAAGAAATACTTTCAAATGTTTTATTTCTTCCTTGTACAAAAGACTAAGTACAATCAACAGCAAGGCAGTATATGTACCAAAAAAGGCAATGGGAGTTTTGTACACATTTTTGCAAAACAGTACCAAAAAGCCTATGGGATTTTGTACACGTTTTGTCGATAGGTTTCGCAGAGGCGGCTCTTTCCTTGCGTGGGTGACAATACACTCCCTGTACAAATCAATTTTACTTGATTCGTACAGAGAGTGTATTGTCACCCAGAACATTTTTCAAAATAACACATTAAATTAGAAATCACAATTTAATGTTTTTTACCTCTGAAACATAAAAATTTGCCATCTTGAAGCATGGATTACAAAAAAGGCAATGTGATTTTGGAGATACATGTATGTTTCGCTCAACGGCTCCATTCCTTGCGCAGGTGACATACACTCCCTGTACAAATTTTACTTGATTTGTACAGGGAATGTATGTCACCCGCAAACAATTTACATAGCTGAAATTAAAAGCAACATACATGTATAAAGTTAATGTAAAACAAGTAATTTCACAAAATATTTAAATTGTACATTCGAGATAACACATGGCAAGAGAAGGTTACGTACCTGAATAGAAAAACAAGATGTCACGGTCTTGTGCACCCACCAAATTTCTCCCTCGACATGGTTTGTCAAGGGAGGGTTACATACCTGGAATTAAAAACAAGATTTAATATGCATTTACCTTCAAGTTAATACTTTTAATATAAATAACATTTAAAATACAAACTTACAGAATTATTAACTGAAAGGTACCAATCATACTGTAAAATGTTTTCTACCATTGGGAATGAGTTAGTGTGCGATAGTAACAAACATGCTGTACATTGATAACTTCAAATAACGGCGTAGCATTCTTAATTTAACAGTTTTAAGAAAAGTGAAATAAATTTGTATTTAGGAAAGAGTACTCTTTCTTAAATTTCACATTACAATCATACAAAGCTGAGGGTTACGTACCTGGAATTAAAAACAAGATGTACATGTAATGTGAATTCAAACCAGGTTTTAACAAGAGAAAGCCCATTTGTTTGTACACCTACATGTAAGCACAATTATTAACTGAAAGTACCAATCATCAGGCCCGTACGCAGGATTTTTTATGGGGTGGTGCGAATTTGTACTGATGGGACCAAAAATGCCTTGGGAAACTATATAACGTCGGTTTCGCGCCCTTTCATGTGGACCTTTTGGTAATTTGGGGGGGTGCGTACGGGCCTGCAATCATACTGTATGTTTTACAGCCATTGATAATTCTCTATTAAGAGTGCTCTTTATTAAATTTCACATTACCATTGTACAAATCTGAAAATTAAAAAGAAGATTCAATGCGTTAATATTAATGAAAATACATGTATAAGCAATTTGGTGATTACATATAAGAATCAAGATCTAATGCGCATTTACTTTAGAAAAATGGATGATTGATACAAATAACACTTATTCTTTGCAATGGGAAGACTTCCTTAAAACATTCTATTTTAGAATCGTACAAAACTGAAACCACTGGCTCAAAATTTAGTAATGTTTTTCTCAAGATGGACTCCGCCTGAAACTGTTTTCAAAGAAGAGTAATCTTTCTGAATGGCAAGCGTTTTTGAACGTCAGAGCGCACAATTGACCAATACGAATCATAACCTTTGATACCTTACTCTCTTCAATAGTTCAAAGATTAATAATTTCCACACTTGACATTGTTTACAGTATCAAATTACAATAATTAATTCCGGAGAGAAAGAGAAGTTCTTGTAGCCAGCCACTTTTGTGATATTATGGGTTAACAAAACCTTAGAGCACATGATTACTTTGAACATGAATTTAAGAAAGAGTTCTCTTTCTTAAATTCCACATGATGAGTGACCTACATTACATGTACATGTAGCACTGAAAACTTCTAGTGTGAATTCAGAAAACACATTAGAAAATAATATTTATGCTGTACACTTTCCATATAAAACAATAAATTTGCAAAAACATGATGGAATTATTATGAGAAAGCATAGCATTGGTAATTCTCTATAATTAAAATTGTTTTAAAGAAAAGTGAAGTAATTTGAATTTAGGAAAGAGTTCTCTTTCTTAAACTCCACATTAATATAATCAGACAAAGCTGAATCTTTCACAAGATATTTTTATCATGCATAATGATCATAACACAGAATTATTATCTGAAAGGTTACCAATCACAAATACAAAATGTTTTTCTCAAGACTTCAAAAAGAGCAAAGATGAAATAATTTCACAGGATAATTTTTATTGTTCAGGCAGTTACGATATATTGTCTCCGGTCAGCCATCAGGATTGGAAGTTCCTGCCAATGTAGTGCATTGTTGGTTCCCACAGGAGATCGTGGCTATCCTGAGATGAAGCAGACAGGAAGTGGCAAGCATCCCTACAGGAAAATGAAACAAAATGAAAATCTTGAATAATGTTCAAAGGATTTCTGAAAATTGTGTGGTATGCCTAAAAAACTTTCCTTTTTTGACACACTCATTGAGTCGATGTTTCATGGCGAAATACAAAAGCTTGATTCAATTTCTGCTATGATATTTAAGACAGTTTAACAAGAGGAAGGCACAGCAGTGGTAATTCTCAAATATTTTAAAACTAGGGTTCTGGCATTTTTAAGAAATGTAAAATATTTTACGTTTTGAATTTAGGAAAGAGTTCTTTTCCAAAATGCAATCACTGGAAGCTCGGTTTGAGCTGGATTTAAAAAATATATATTTAATTTTTTTTTTACTGCAATTGCTTTGCCTATAAAAGCACGGTGAGGCTGTATCTGACACTGCTTATATGTCCTCCCCACTTCAAAGTAGCGATTGACACCCATGGACAACAGCATTTGTCAAAATGTTGGCTTTTAAAACTGACATATGGGCGCTGACAGCTGTACTGAAAATGTGTTCTAAATCTGCTTGCAAGTGGTTGGTTACATATCACAAACTATTTTTATCAATATGGGCTATACATTTAGATAGTACAGATTAATTCTTAAACATTCACTCAGGATTTTAACTTCAAAATTATACCAATTTCAAGAAACTTTTGGAACTCAGCTTTAAGGCCATGTTATAATATGACAAAATGTTTTTAATGAGAAAACTTACTTTGTATTTTATTGATCTCCAATCAGTTTATATACACCTTGTAGTAAACATTTGCAGCATTGATGTCAGGGCAGTAGATTACATTGTAGTCATTTGTCTCAACCTGTACAAAGATAAAGTTGAACATTTACATTAATACTCAAAATGAAACCTTTCTGCTTTATGACCACAGTACTTTGTAAAAAACATGCAAACATTAACCTTTTTAGAGACTGTAGTGACCAGAATCAGCCAAAGATTTCAGCAACCTCATGTCCCATTGCTACGTATATAATCCATAAACAATTTTTTTTGTTCCCCGACTTGTACTCTAAAAAGCAATGAGATAAAGATATGCAGATTTATACAAATTTCTTGAGATGTTTCCCTTGAAAAAATAGCAACAATTATTGGCATTTGACAGTGGTTATCAAGAAAAGACTGGTCTCTCGAAGGTTAATAAGCAAACTACATGTACAGTAAACAAAAATTAACAATCATTTAAAGCTGTTTCACAACTGACCAAACATAGCGACTATGTGATTTTTGGAATCCCTTCCAACTAACTTTCATCTTTGTGAATAAGCAAGACATTATTCTGGAATTACCTCATAAAATCCTCGTTGCGAAAGTGAAGGATTTGGAGGATTGAGGTTATTAGGTATGGGCGGCCATTGGGGCAAAAAAGACAACTACAGAAATATATCAAACGCCAGAAATACATCAAACGCCAGAAATATATCAAATGGCAGAAATATATCAAATGCCAGAAATATATCAATTCCCAGAAATATATCAATCCCAGAAATATATCAAATCCCCAGAAATATATCAATCCCAGAAATATATCAATCCCACAAATATATCAATCGCCAGAAATATATCAATCCCACAAATATATCAAACGCCATGAAATATATCAATCCCCAGAAATATATCAAGCGCCAGAAATATATCAATCCCAGAAATAATGAAGCGCAAGCGCCAGTAGAGGCGCTGTGTAGTCGATTCTACTGTATACTCGACCCTAGATTTCGCTTCGCAGCTAGCACACTGTGTGGATATCGGATCAGTGTTTCGCAACCGGTTACCGGCGCTCTTGCTCCCCGAAGGCATCCATATTTTCAAGTTCAGCACAGTAAGACCATTATTCTTAATAATAATTATGTTTTTCCCCCGATGCAATTATTAGTCATCCTCATAATAACCATTATTCTTTGATTTGTTTGGGTTTTGATCGGTAGGCCTGGTCATGCTCATTCTCCGGGCTTTATAACTCGTTTGTATTACGTGGAGTACATCATCATACGTGTAGGCCTAGTACTAGTACTACAACAAGTAGGCAAGTAGCCTCAGCCCCTTAAATAGTGTCAAAACAGAGACATAAAAATAGAGCAATTAAGGGTCCTTGTTTGCAAGAAGATTGTAGCTACTGCGAGTCTTGGTCCTGTCCATAGACCATCCTGAGCTACAACAACAAAATTGGCAACATGTTTTCAACTAATTAAAATTTGGATATTTAGGCCGACATTAGATCGAAAACCGGGGGATGATGCAGACATTTTCACGTGACCATTGGTGCATGTATTACGCGCGCGAGAATTCCACCAATACTAGAGAGTGTTTTGTATCGTTAATCGCTATCGGCCCGGCTTAATACAAAGGTGTATTAAAATGATTCGAGTTTTAATATTGGTTGTATTATTATTGTTTAAAGTTAGGACAATTACTTTGCAAATTTTGTTGCTTCTATTTTTTTCAAATCATGGACAATTCTTATTTTTGGTGAATTTGAAATACCTGAACACACCGCCTTCCCTCCTAAAAAGGGCTCTGTGCCGATTAATAACGTTATGCGAAGACCCTGCAGTCATGGCACTAGGCCTAGTAGTAGTACTACTAGTACTACTAGTAGTAGTAGTCGTAGTAGGGCCCCTAGTAGTACTTGGCCTAGTAGCAGGGGCGCCGGAGCCGGGGGGGGGGCCGGGGGGGCCGGGGGGGCCCGGGCCCCCCCCCATTTTTATTATTTTTTTTTTAAATTAATTTATTAAAAAAAAAAAATTATGTTGGGAGGGGAAAAAAGGGGGGGGAATTAATGGAACAAAGGGGATGCAGTAGGTGAAAAAAAAATAGAGGGAAAATGGGCACACCAAAAATTTCATTTTTAAAGAACCACCCCCCCCCGTCCCCCGCCTACCAAAACAACTGATTACCCAAACACCCAAGGTTGGAAATTGTTGGTGCCCCCCCACTTTTAAATACCTTCCGGCGGGCCTGCCTAGTAGTACTACATGTATTAGTACTACTACTAGGCCCTACTGACGGTAGGCCTAGATCTTGGACTCGGAGCATCAGGCACACCTTGCTGTTGTTGAACTTGAAGGACACTTTCTAGAAGTTGATTTGCCCTTCGGAGGAGGCTTGTCGCCTCATCCAATCTGCCAGGGGGTTGCTGCGACATTACTTCGACGACAGAAGATATATCATACTATTCATAGATCTAGACTGCTGACGACTGATGGGTACTTTGTGTGTAGTCTCGTCTGATCTGATCGATCTTTTGCACTTTTGCATGCACACACGTATAACGTAACATGTGCAAAAGAATTAGCGCGAACTACACAGCGCCCTCTACTGGCGCTGGCGCTTGATATATTTCTGGCGTTTGATATATTTCTGGGGATTGATATATTTCTGGCATTTGATATATTTCTGGGATTGATATATTTCTGGGATTGATATATTTCTGGGGATTGATATATTTCTGGCGTTTGATATATTTCTGGCATTTGATATATTTCTGGGATTGATATATTTGACGATTGATATATTTCTGGGGATTGATAATTTCTGACGATTGATATATTTCTGGGGATTGATATATTTCTGGCGTTTGATATATTTCTGGCATTTGATATATTTCTGGGATTGATATATTTCTGGGGATTGATATATTTATGGGAATTGATATATTTCTGGGGATTGATATATTTCTGTAGTTGTCTTTTTTGCCCCAATGGCCGCCCATAATTAGGCATACCTTCCCATGGTATGTTTGTTGGAGTGATTGCAAGGTTAGTGCTTGGGTCAGTGGACACAGTTTATTGCTCCATGCATGCAGGGAAGGACCCTGGCCATGTACATGTATCACGTATGCATGCAATGTGCTTGCTTTACTACTGAAGGATGTTGTGTAAGTAAATGATCCTAGGGAATTAGGGTTAGTAAACAACGCAAAAGAGATGCAGGCCTCGACAAATCGCCTGTCCGATTGCCCAGGACACAGTAAAATTTTGTTGGGCAACCTGGACGTCTGAATGGTCTGACTGATCGGACAAGTGCTCTTATTGAAACAATAATGAGTTACACACACATGTATATTACTTATTAAATAAACATTTTATCGTTTAATTCCACTGGTGATTTCCTACAAAGTGTTCAAAGCATTTAATAAAATCTAAGCTTATAAAAATCCACTCAAATTGTCGTGCATGTCGTGGTTGCGCCATCTTTAAAACCAGTTCGCGTCGGAGGCCGTGTATACACGCAATTTTTTTTTGCAGATCGGAGAGCTTTGTATGCATGCTCGGTTGACGCATGGAGCTATGTGGTTGACGTGATAACGAGCCATGCTCGGAAAACGTGGCCACACGCTGTGGAAGCTTACATTGTCCTTTCGGGTGACGTGAAACATGCCATTTTGGCAGTGCTTCGTTCGACGTGTTATTGTGCAACAATTGTTCGGTACGATAGCGGGGGCCGTGTAAACACGCTCGCATTGGTGGTTGGGGGTGTTTGGGCACTCGTAAACCTGTTCCACACCTTTTTCTATAGACCAATTTCTGTGCACCATTGTTACTCAGTACAATGCCGCTCAGATAATGGAGGAAGGATTCCTTCCTCCATGCTCGGATGACGTGTAAATACGATGAAGAATTCTTTAGAGGGCTCGGTGGACTTCTAAAGACGCAACACTAAATACAGCCTCCTGGCTATAATTCCCAAGGGAAACTCGCCAATTTATATGCTTGTAAGCTAAATGTGGGTCTCCCATCTTAGTATCATTGACGTCACCCAAAAAAATTCACACAGGGGCCCAGAAAAACTTTTTTATTCCCGACGCGAACTGGTTAGCTGACACTGATTTCCTTATTACATGCATTTGTCTGCACAATCGAGGGGAGCCAAGGAAACAATCTTGTACTCATGGTTCGCTTCGCCCCACCGTATTGGAAAGGCGGTGGACCGAGTAACGTTGCAGTCGGCTGCTGCACTCAGCATAGCAACACAGTTTTATGTGAACCCATTGTGGAAAAATATATCGCCGGTACTCGAGTACGGCTATAAGCCAGGCACACTTCGTGTCTGACGTCACTGTGTTTGATCTGGTATTGCGCGGTGCCCAGTTGAGAACCCATTTGCCAAGCCAAAAATATTTTGATTGTGTTTAATTTTGGCGCGACAATTAGCGCGTCAGCTAATTGACAACTCGTGTAAATATTACAAAATGATGTAATTTTTTGACGAATTGAGAATTCATAAATGGGCCTCATACACGAAGTGCCTGGCTTATAGCCGCTACTCGGCATCACGTGTTCAACGCACAGTGCAAGCATAAAGATGTCCATGTCATCAGCGTGCAGGTTCCGTGCAAGTGCGTGCGACATGCATGACGGAGTTTACATGTAGGAAAGTTCAAATTTGACATACTTATTTATTCTACGATAGTAAGCCTATGTTGTCAATTAAAAAATAAAAATACATAAGTCCAGGTTTGGCAATGTTGACACTTAATTTGCTGATATAAATTCCTCAAAATGCATGTCTCAATTGGGTCTCTTTTTGCCGGGCAAGTTCGGGCAAGCAACCTGCGACCAAAGCTTGCCCGATTGGGCAATTAAGAAAAAAAATTGTCGAGGCCTGAGAGATGTATACCCATGTTCATCAACAATAAAATATTCAGATTTGTTTGATTTCAATTTCATGTAAAACTTATCACTGTCGTGATCCAGATATAAAGCACCTAGGTTTTAAGAATAGTTGTCAATGCTACATGTATATTGCTTAACCCTGTTTCTGTTTTTTGCAATAATTATCTGAAAGGTACGTAAAATATTTTAACATTATGAACTTTTAACAAGAGAAAAGCATAGCATTGGTAATTCTCTATAAGATTTTTAAGAAAGTAAAATAATTAGAATTTAGTAAAGAGTTCTCTTTCTTAAATTCCACATTAGAATTGTATGAAAGTTTTACATATTTTTATCATTCTGAGCAAACAATATTATAAAACACAAAATTATTACATATTATGAATAGTACCCATCATACTGCACAATTTTTTTCTCATAGTTTAAAAAGAGAAAATGTACTTGTACACAGCAGCAGTTTGGCAAATGTCAAGAACTTCTTAACAAGAGAAAGGCTTAACATATTTAGGAAAACGGAAATTATTTTTAATTGAAGCAGGGTAACCAGCTGCTTTTTGTGATTCGATTTCATGTAAAACTTATCACTGCCGTGATCCAGATATAAAGTATCTAGGTTTTAATAACAGTAGCCAACATTGCTTAACCCGGTTTCTGTTTTTTGCAATAATCACATGGTGGAGTATGTATTCTATTCCTTCATCAGTGATGACCAATGTTTAAATGTACTCATTGAAAAGCCTGGCATTAGGGATGGTCTCACACAATTCTTTATTTTACAGATGTCAATGTATAGTTGATGACATCTGCCTTAAATGAAAATGAAAATTTATTTTTGCAATTGTGTTTAATTAGGTGTTCGGGTATGTACCCGAAACACCTACATGTATTGTTTTAGTTCGTTTTTTTTTGTTTTCTTCTCCTCCCCATCGATTGTCTACAAAAAACACATACTTGCAAACTTCACATGAACTTGAAATTTGGCATATACTTAGAACTTAACATGTAGATGAAACAAAATTTGTGATGTCATGATTAGGTCATCAGATATCGAATTACGATAAATCAAAGTTTAATATTTAAAAAAATCATATCTTAACAACCACAAGAGGTAAATTCAAAAATTTTGTACCATTGTACAGATCGTTAATTGTCAAAAAATATTTACAAAAAGGTGACCCTATTTTGACCTTACTTCCTGTCCAAACCGGAAGTGAAAGTTTAATATTTAAACAAATCATATCTCAACCACAAGAGGGAAATTCAAAATTTTTGTACCATTGTACAGATCGTTAATTGTCAAAAAAAAATTACAAAAAGGTGACCCCATTTTGACCTTACTTCCTGTCCAAACCGGAAGTGAAAGTTTAATATTTAAAAAAAATCATATCTCAACAACCACAAGAGGTAAATTCACAATTTTTGTACCATTGTACAGATCGTTAATTGTTAAAAAATATTTACAAAAAAATGACCCCAATTTGACCTTACTTCCTGTCCAAACCGGAAGTCAAAGTTTAATATTTAAAAAAAATCATATCTCAACAACCACAAGAGGTAAATTCACAATTTTGTACCATTGTACAGATCATTAATTGTCAAAAAATATTTACAAAAAGATGACCCCAATTTGACCTTACTTCCTGTCCAAACCGGAAGTCAGTTTAATATTTACAAAAATCCTATCTCAACAACCACAAGAGGTAAATTGACATTTTTTGCACCATTGTATCATTGTTAATTGTCGAAACATATTTACACAAAGGTGACCCCAATTTGACCTTACTTCCTGTCCAAACCGGAAGTCAAAGTTTAATATTTAAAAAAATCATATCTCAACAACCACGAGAGGTAAATTCACAGTTTTTGCACCATTGTACAGATCGTTAATTGTCGAAACATATTTACACAAAGGTGACCCCAATTTGACCTTACTTCCTGTCCAAACCGGAAGTCAAAGTTTAATATTTAAAAAAAATCATATCTCAACAACCACGAGAGGTAAATTCACAGTTTTTGCACCATTGTACAGATTGTTAATTGTCAAAAGTATTTACAAAAACATGACCCCAATTTTACCTTTACTTCCTGTCCAAACCGGCAGTCAAAGTTTAATATTAAAATAATTTCTAAATTCAGGATTGTATTGTATTCAAATAAACTTCTCGCGAGAACTTCAACAGACGTTAACATTTGACTTTCTCCAAATCTTCGAATTGATGACGTCATCATTTTAACTTCAACCGAACACCTAGTTTTTGTTGTGACAAAAACTTATATCTAGTTGTGATTGCTTTTGTATGAATACCCGGTACAATTCACACTTTTAAAAAGAATTACTGCATGGTAAGCTTGGGCGATAACATGATAATATAGAATATCGCGATACCTTTTTTAAAATTCGAATACGATATCGAGAACCTTTTTAAGTCATCGCGATTAAAAACAAATCGCCATTGTGAGTCAAGTCAGAAATTCCATGGAAACAAAATTAGAACAGTCTTTTCAGCTTTTTGGACGTGTGAAACAAAAGCGAACTACTTCAGAAGTACATACTAACTAAGCAAACGAATTTGTGATTTATTGTGATGCTTGTAGAGGGGTGTATATACCTGTCTAATCTGTGGTTATCTGCTCTAAAGTAAAATCGTGATATTATCGAAAATCACGATATATGTTTGCCGATATATCGTGGATGAAAAAAAAATTGTTATCGCCCATGCTTACTGCATGCCAGACAAAATGATACAGGATGTTTAGAACCATCACTAACTTGACACCAAGAAGGTTTAGAATGGAATTCAGTACTTTTGTAATCAGGTCATTACATTCAAAAGTTTTACACTTCCATTTAACCAGTTCGCGTCGGAGTCGCCGTATACACGCAATTTTTTTTTTTGGGACAGTGGATCGAGAGTCCGCTTCAAACACGCTACAGGATTCTCGGGAATATTTGTATAGATTCCCGGTCGACGTGGCAACAAGCCATAAGCATACGGTGGAAGATGCGGTCTCCCCGGTCACGCTCTGGTGAGCACCATTGGTCGTGTTTGTGCGGTAAAAATAAACCCGCCACAGAGTTCGGAAAAACTTTTTTATTCCTGGTGCGAACTGGTTAAGATAAGGTACAACATTGGTAATGATAGCAAAAACTGCTTCTATAAATAAAATTACTATCTTTTCATTATTTGAATCAAGATAAACATTAAACAATTAACCTGTGACAGCACCTCAGACAGAATGATTTCTAAGGAACACTGATATACCATCACATTTGAAACCATGCAGGTATAAAATTCAATTCAGAAATATTACCCTGAATTACCAAATTCTGTACATTACAAAAGATCTATCACACGTTTTATTGCCACTTTTTAAGGTTTTTGTTTTGCAACACTAACCAGTTAAAAATGATTCTATTGATTTTGGGTACAGAAAGCAAAACTATCTTAAAATACACTTTTATGATGGTTTTCGGACTTTTATTTCCTTCTAAAAATCCTCCCTTCAGAAAATAGAAGGATCCTGTTATAATTGCCTGCGTATACAATGACCGTGTTGGTCTACTAACATGGAGTTGACAAGATCAGACTGACATGAAGTCATCATATTTCAAAATGCCTGATTTTTCACGAAATAAATATCCTGGAATAATTTGAAGTATATAGGCCTCATCCATATGTTCTCACCTTACTGGGTGAGTAATGATTACATTATTGGTTATATTAAATGAGAAAAATGTGGCAGTCGGATACGACATTCTAACCCAAATTCATATTGTTTTTGATTTGTTCATTTGAACAGAAATAAATAGAAAGTAATGATGCATAAAAAACAAATTCTTTGAAATAAGATTTTACGAATAGTCAGAAGTTTAGTTATCAGAATTTATGATGGGACCGACTGTTAATTAATTTTGGACATTTACTGTACAACCATGCTTCTCATGAATATTATAAACAATTATTTGTTATCATTTCTCAAGTAAAATAGCAATGTTTCGATGAAAAAGAAATTTGGGGAAATTGCTGCCATCAAATAGCCAAAAACACATGCGATAGGCCCTACATCTTTAATATGAACAGTTTCTCCTTTAAATTGATACCAATTTCACTATCCTTTTGAGACCAGGATTAGGCTACATTTTTATTGGACAAACTGCCCTTTAATTGTAGAGAGAAAACCCACCTTAATATCTGGTTGTTGCATCATGTTGCAGTATCTGATGCAGCAATGAATTCTCAGTCGATATCATCATGGCCTTTGCTGGCAGATAGAGGGCAGCAGAATACATGATTGCCACATGTGATGACAACCTGTAAAGAGACAAATATTTCACATTAATTATGGGTCTATGAAATAGGAATGTTTTTACTTGAAAACATTTGGAACATCTGATCTCGGCATTGTGTATGTTGACAGCACTTTTCAACCATTCAATTGCCAATGTGTGGGTGTTTTACATTTTTGGTTGGCATGTTTATGTAAATTTGCATATTTATGAACAAATCGGTGATGTCACTGCAGGTTGATTTGTTTTAAAACCAAGTGTATTGTTTACTGATCAGTAAACATTTTTAGGTAAGCACTTCTTGTGTTTATTTCTTTGTTTTGTTTATACTTTTGCACTTCTGTCACAAAATACTGTGTTAACACCAATATATTTTCTCTCAAAACATCCTTATGGGTCAAGGATAAACAAGAACATTTCTACAAATGTTACAGCAAATTAATCTTCATTTTACTAGTGTCAACAATAGATTTTCCAATTGGTTCAAACTGTCCAGAAGCATTGGATATTTTAGAAAATGCAGAAAGAATGTCATCCACTTTTTAAGGGTTTTTTGGATTTTTTTTTTAGCATAACCACTAACCAGTTAAAAATGATTCTATCAACATTTGGGGGTTCAGAAAGTGAAAACTATCTTTAACATCCACTTTTGCGATGGTTTTTCAGACTATTTCCCTACAGAAAATAGAAGGATCCTATAGTATTACAGTTGCCACTGCACATGTACAATTATCGTGTTGGTCACTTCAAATTACTCCAGGATATTTATTTCATGAAAAATCAGGCATTTTTGGTATAGGCCTACGATGACTTCCTCGTTCATGCTAGTTTGATCTTGTTAACTCTCCCATTAATGACCAACACAGTCATTCTATTTTCTGGGGAGGATTTTTTTTTAGAAGGGAAAGTAAAGTCCAAAACCATCATTAAACTAAAGTGTAATTTTAAAGATAATTTCTGACTTCTGTGCACAATCTCAAAATCGATAGTAAGCGGTCCCCTTGATACGACATCTTTCCCGGTAAAGAACGTAGAATACAACCCAGTTTCGAATATAAGAGTAAGACACAACGATTTTACTTTAAACATGATAGGACACACAGGAGAGGAAAGTGTAGTCAAGTGAGGATTAGAAAAGATATTTTGTGAGATTTTGAGCAACGAAATGTGCACATTTAGTGAGATATTGGCTATTTTGTCGTCTGCAAAAAACATACTTTGAGTTAGACATTGTGCACAAGTGGCGGTTAGGTTCGACATTCTTTCCAAAATGTACACCACGTAGTCATTCAAATCTATCAAAAATACCGCACTTAGCAAAATCAAAATGCATGAAAATGTTCGGTTTCGTTGCTCAATTACCACAATAATTATTAAACTCACCGTATTAACTCTCGATAAGTAATTCTGACCGTTACTTCGCCTGCTTATTTTGGGGGAAAAATTACATCAAACCGGCAAACCTCTGTCAACTTCAACATGGCGTCTGAAGGCGCTCAACAATGTTGTTGTTGTTGTTGTAGGGTATGTGGCACTTATGGCAATCGATGTGCCCTTTGTGCCATTAACGATAAGTTGTTCGCTAATCTTAACAAGGTTGGGGTTGGTAGGGAGGGGTGTAAGTGATCCTCAGATCATAATGTGCCACTAGTGTCCTAGGGGTCGAGCCGTGTACCAAGCTTGCAGGGCTCAACAATGAACTCACGTGGTCTTGTTTAAACAGCGATTGCGTGGAAAACTGTGCGCGCGCAGTTCAAAATGATTTGCATATTATTTGTTTTCTTACCAAAGTCAGTTGTTTTAATTGATTGTTGGAGGGGTGAGCAATAAGCTATGAATTTATTTTATACGTATTTTTACAAATTTAGTACATTTTATGAATGCAAAATAGTAGATATTGGCCTTTTTTTTATATATAAATGCTGAATTCAGAGGTATATGGGTGAACCCACTAAGTAAACTCCCATGCGGCCCTTCCATGGCAAAACAGCCCAACTCGAAAATTTTGATTTTTGAGATAAGATCATTTTTGGGTAAATTGAGGGCGCTCTTTTCATTTGTGAAAGTTTCAAAGGCGTACGATGGATTGTTTTGAAGATAGCATGTCCTATCTCACATTCTTTGCACACGTTCACTCTGGTTTTGTATGGCAAAACGCCTTATCTCTAACCTAAGTCATTCACAGTTTCTTGTTTTGCTTGGTAAAACATTGTAAGTCCAAGATAGACTACTTTGCCTTCCAAATTGATTATAACCTAATGTGGAGTGTTTAGGTAAAACAACTGTAACTTGAAGATAAGCTGTTTGCCAAAAATATCTAAGTTTGAGAAACGTCTAACTTTGAATTAAGTCATGCATACTTTATTTTTATTTGGTAAAATATACTAAGTCTAAGATACATAGATCTGCTTTTCAAATGAGTTCAAAACATAATGTTGAGTGTTTATGGCAAACAAGTTTACTTTAAGATAGGCTGTTTGCCATAAAAAAACCTTAAGTTAAGACATGTCCATCTGTGAGATAAGCTCATTTGCCATAAAAATACTTGAACTATTGAGGCCATCACCATTCTAACTCATCAAATGTATAATGGCGGCCATGTTCAACCTCAAGCTGCACAGCAGGGCTTTCAAATTCCAAAGGGCATTGGAAAAAGGTATGTCTATCTTTTACATGCTTAAGTCTTAAATATAATCCTATAGAACTCAGAGGTAATCAGTAGATAGATGAAAGTCCAATGTAATCAGCGCCCATATAAATTATAATGTTGCATGATGCAGGCAAGGCCGTAGCCGGGCCGTAGGGCTGTGCCGGGTATCCGGGTATCCGGATACCCGACCGAAACTGTTATTACCCGGTTCCGTTTTTCGGTTCCGAGTACCCGTAAACGACTTTTTAAAATTGGGACTTACCATTTCAGCGGTGTGAACAGAAATGTTTGACTATTGAACAATGTACTGTTTACACTTTAGAGCAATTTTTATTCAAGATAATTTGTAGTGTTTTACGGACATTTTCCACACTTTTGTCCAAACGACATTGTATCCTATCATTAAGACTCAAATAGCCTGGCCTGCGGCATGCTACAAACAAGTATCAAACTAGCTGCTCAGGATTGAATTTTTTCCTATTGTTCAAATTAATTGGATTAGTGTAACAATAACTGCTGGTTTATGCTGCACTGGGCGTGCACCATGATGTGTTAATAGAGGGATTTTATTATCAGGGACGTCCACATTAATTGTTGTCGAATAAAAAGTAGTGTTGAAATTGGTTTTGTTGTGTAATTATTTTGATGTGCCACTGACCATCCCTCAGCATATCACCAACATTTACATTTATTTACCCGATACCGAGCTCTCTTGTGTATTACATTTGCCGACAAGGTGACAGTTTGTTTCAAAAGAAAGACATAAAAAGGAGGTTAAGTCGGTCATTGTCTTGAAACCCAGTAGGATCCATAATCAGTCGGATTTGAAAGGTATTATGGGTTATGCGGTTTGATCCTTTCAATTGGGCAGCATATTTTTACAATCACCTAATCTCTATCAGTTGAAAAAGACGCGTTTATGAGGGCGAAATGCGGTTGCTTATGATGAGCTGCGAAATGGATCACAAACATTGATGGAGGGGACAATTGGCTGAATACTAATTAAAAAGTAATGAACAAAACTTACACTGATACGTTTTGTTAAGTTATTTTTGATGAGTGCGCATCCTAAATTTTAGACTCATTTTTTGACTGACCGATCAACACGATGCCACGCTCAACAGGAATAGTCAAGTTTGTGGTCCCATTTTGAGAAAAAAGGGCCCAAATTGGTAAAATTCATCTCTTTCAAGAAACAATGTTTATTGACAGGTTTATTGACATTTAACTAAAGTTCATTGTGATAGAAACATATTAATATTCAAGTTCTGATTTTAGATTAAATTTTGCAGTTTGTTAGTTTAATATCCAAATATTATTTTAGTACGCAAAATCATGTCATATCCAAAGCCAACATGGCGTCACGGGATATCCTTATTTAGAAGGTAGGCGCTGCAAAGCGCAAAAACACATGAATGTTTTCACAACGGGTTAGTTCCCACACGCCCTTTTGACCAATGACATTATTCAACACGTGTTTTGTGACGAACATTAAAGTCAATTGCTATACGCGATGCGCTCTGATCACCATCGCACTGTGATTATTGTCTTCTGATGATGGTAGTCACTCACTCACTCCCTGACACAGTCCGCACGGAGGCCACTGTAGCTGCGTGATGCACCGACCATGCGCACGCTGCGTGTGATCAATTTTACGGTTTTATTTCAGAAATAACTTTCCGTGAATTAATACAATATTTTGTCACCAAGATGTTATACTTTAATAAAGATCGAATTAAATATGGTATCCTCTGTATTATAAAGGTCAATTTTGTTAACGTTTACATCAGTAGCGGAACAAGTTACCGGGCCGGGGGCAGAGCGCGGTCGGCCCCCTCAGGCATCATTCCCTAACCACACGTGATTTCCGAGAGACCGTCGATCATGATTACACTTCATGTTTTCAGGGAGTTCAAAAAGAAAGGGCCGGTTGATTTGTGTAAGTTCCCGCTCGGGCCCGGTCCCCCAACCACCCCCACCCCCCGCCCCACCCCCACCCCCCTCCACCAGAATGTTTAAAAAAAAATAATTCTTTGGGGAGGGGTCCGGGCCCCCCCCCCCCTCCGGGCCGGGGGACGGCTGCCCCCCCCCCCCAGCCCCCCTGACGGTCCGCCACTGGTTTACATGTATTTGTACACCAAAGGAGGCATGTTTTCAACAAGAATGAAAACGGGTATCCGGGTATCCGAACTTTCCTGATTTCGGGTATCCGGTTCCAAAAATATCCGAAAACGCACAGCCCTAGGCAAGGGTTAGGCCTACGTTACAGTTACACACTGGTCAAACTGCCATGACTGCTGCATCATCTTAGCTTACACATAGGTTAGGATAAGCCTGCGTAACTCCAACTTTTCATCTTTCTGTTTGATCCATTTTGAAATATTTCAATACAGCCAGGGTTTATTGATTCATATTTTGTTGTAAATTTTATGAATAGGCCTGAGAGTTAATGAATAGGCGTTGATAATGTACAAATTGTATTTTAATATGCATATGGCTATGCAGTCTTTTTGATAGGAGGACTAGTTTTAGTCATTTTAAGTTTTTGCAAATCTGATGCCAACATGTTTGTCACTAATGAAAGTAAATGTCGATTTTGTTCCCCAGCAAGTCCCTAGATCACTGTAAGCAGACCTTAAAACAGGTAATCAATTATCTTAGGGTAAAATCTAGAGTAAAGAAGACTGTGATAACATTCATATCATATCAAAAATTTCA
>CM055826.1:14927374-14944807 GCA_029582265.1 Zoroaster sp. YZ-2022
CCAAGTAATTCGTGCTTTATGTTCAGACTAACTTTTTACATGACTTCCGTACTACCCATTACAGGTCACTTGAATTGTTCTGTGAAAGACACAGCCAGGTGCTTCTGTGTCAGTGAGAGAACTATAAAGAGACGGCTACAAGAATATGGCATCTCAATTCGGAAACTTTATAGTGAAATACAGGACGGTGAACTAGATGATTGAGTGGAATTTGTTCTGAATCATATGCCGAGGGCACGTAACTATTGCGAAAAATGCAGTACCCAACCGCCACTTTTTCACTCAAAATATAATCTGAACTAATCACATACATGTACAGCGCCTGAAACCAGGTGGAGAGGCACCGGTTGGGGGGAGCGAAAAGTGTAGTGACGTACGCCCTCAGCGTTCAACATTAGTTAGACATAAAAAAGTTTGTCCTCTCGCGATCGACCTTTGTTTGATTGGGAAAACGTCCTTTGCGTGTGTGTGACTGTCCTTTATGAGGTGCCGTATATGACTAAATGAGCATTTACAAATATATAAGTCTAAACTAAATATAGAAGAGCAAATCCATATATTTAAGAGCAAATCCATATATTTAAGAGCAAACTCATATATTTAAGAGCAAACTCATATATTTAAGAGCAAACTCATATATTTAAGAGCAAATCCACATAAGAGCAAACTCATATATTTAAGAGCAAAACCATATATAAAAGACCAACACAAATATAAAAGTTTTGAACAGCGCCCTCTGTATAGTGGACGTAACTTCAAAATAAATATTGAAGACATGGACATTTCATATATTGAAGACATGGACATTTTCATATATTGAAGACGTAAGTTTCATATAAAGGACGTCAACAGTCGTCAACGAAGATCGAGCCGATTTTCGTCCTGGCCGAAAATTGAGCTTTAGTCTTGTATACCTTGTCTATAAATTGTACATGTTTGGCGGGAAAAGGGTGACTGAGGCGGGACGGCACGCTATACTACTATATAGTAGTAGTACAAGTAGCAGCCGCGTCGCGCCGGCGGTATTCCAATCCGAATTCCACTGACCCGTTGTGAATCGAATGTCGGTGCCTATCAGAGATGTTGTTGAGGACTTGTTGTCTCATCACCGGTTCCGTGAATTAATGCAACATGAGACGAGGGAGGAGCACGGCACGTTTCTAGCGGTAGTACCCAGCGTTTACTACTACTTACTAGTCCTTCAAGTTCAAGTGCAACAACACCGTCGACATACCTCAGAAAGTGACCTTTTAATAATTATCTTTAAGTGTATAATATCCAGTCTGTTGTTTATTTTAGCTGACATTTCAGGCAATATTGATTGTGTATGCCGAAAAGAATAGGGGTGCCATTATTTATTGAATGCTGAACATCTTGCTCCCCACTCAGTCACATGTGGAAGCATTGAAGGTAATGTTTGCAGAAATTTAATTTACTACAACTATGGAGGTTTCCACAACAAAATTGTTTTAGAAAGAATTACACTATTTATACTTTATTTATTTTCTTGCTCCTTGTATATTAGTGGGGCGACTTTGCAAGTCATGCAAGAGAGTGACATTGCTGATACTACTTTGTATTAAAGATGCGACTTTAATAAAAAAGAGTGAGCCAACTTTGCCAGGGGCGACTTTTTGGAAGGTTACTTTGTGAGGGACGAGATGACTGATTTCCTATTTGTTGGCATTATTAGGTGAACAATGTAAATTTAGCAATTTGTTTAAATTTTCTGACCACTCAAATTAATGTTATATTTAGTTTTTCAGTGTCTTGTAATATAAGACACGTAATTTCAGGCAGTTCAATAGTTAGACAAAATTAACAATGGCTTAATTAAAAAATATTGTGTTGATTCAGGACCATAGGTAATAGATGTAGCATTATTAGTTACTTACAATGTACATGCATGTGGTAAGGAAGTCAACAAAACGTATATTATTCATGCATATTAAAAAATTTAAAAAAATTCACTTAATGTTTTTCAGTGGAGGGCATGCCTCCATGTAATTCCAGACCTAACCTGGTTACATTATTACTAAGCATTAATAAAGCATCAAAACAGCATCCATAACTTAAGGCAGTGATTGTTTAGTAACAACCAGTACTGCAAAACCCAAACGGTTTGTGCAATTTTGAAAAAAATACCTTTTTATTTTTTTATTTTATTTTTTTTACTACTGTGGGACTTTCTTGGCATACTTTCATGTAAAACTGAATACGTTGTTTCTTTTATAACATTTTTAAGATTTGCTATACTCTTTTAGTGTTAAATTTTTATATTTTGATATACAAAAGTTGCATGTGTTATTATATATTTTATTGACTTAACCCTCCTACTATTGCTGCACTTTAGTGGAAAGTTGCTGTAGAGGTCAAAACCAGTCAACTGCCTGTTTTGACTGTTGACCCAAATGTGCACACAGGGGCATTTTTGACTGGTTTACTGTTATTTTGACCAGACAATGCTTTTACCAGTCAAAAACAGTTGACTGATTTTGACCTTAAATGTACTTACTACACGTAAAGTTTGACAGTGTTTGAAAAGATATTGATGCATATAATACTGCATATTAAACACAATCAAATTTACCATTTAAACTTGATGAAACAATAACATTAACTAATACATTTAATACAGTTCAAATGAAAAACTTTGTCCTTAACTTTTTGAGTAATTATCAGCAGGACCAGTTTAGCTTGTTGTTTTACTACTACTAGGCCGCCAGCTTTCCACAAGTCCTTGTTTCATACAAATTGTTTTTAAACTGACCTAGCCAGTGGGACCACTTAGGTGTATAACTAGCTTTTGGCTAGTGTGGACCACTGTTGAAGGAGAATGCTGAATGGTTATGTTTTAAATCTATTACAATTTTTTCACAGTGGCTGTATGATGACATCTCAGTGGATAAGCCACAGAACATGTACAGAGCTAAAAATTTACACTGGACCGCAGGCCTTTTATTTTAGCATTGTGCCAGTACACTAGAAGCTGGACAAGTCCAGCAGTTGTGGTTTATCCACAAAGCATCCTTTCATGTTAAACCGTGTACAATGTACATTGTAAAATAATTTCTGGCCCAGTGAAAAATTAAAGTTTACAGACTAGTGGTTGTTGGGATTTTTAACCACAATTTGGGCCCTGATGTACATGTATACAGCAAATTGGCCACCTGACAAATATAACGTAATATGACTGCAAGCATTGTAGTTGATAATGTTATAACATGTTTGATTGTTAACTGCATCAACATTTAATGGGACTAACATAAACTGTTTCATTAAACATATTAAGAAATAAGCTACAATCTACAATCAAGGATGTAATACCTATGACAAAAGATTCCTCTGCATTTGGTAATCTCTGTAAGATTTCGTGTACCACTTCACAAAGTTGAACAGAGTCAATATTACTGTATTGCACCCTAGCTCCATGCAGTGTGCTTACAGCTACACCTCTGACATGTCTTCTTCGGAGTAATGTTCTGTAGTTCCAACCTAAAAATGCAGACAAGGTCAAAACCAAAAATATTATTTTTATAATCAAATTATTAGTTTAAATTATAATTTTGAACATTACTTGTAACAAGATGATAATGTTTAGTTATTTTTCAACATGAGATTTTATTGTGGTATTATTTTATCTGTATATAAAGACAGGCGATAACATATGTTGATCCATCAGGTGTTGGCCGTTCCAGGGAAGCCCTAAGCAGATGGGGTTATCTTAGTGGTCCAACCACATGCGACTGTGGCACAGAACCCCAGACTATGGAGCACCTCCTTCGATGTCCTCTGTTAGGTGGACCCTGCACAGCAAAGGACCTAGCACTCTACAACATCAAGGGACAGCAATGTACCAAGCACTGGCTGGACGTTATATAAGCTGAATAGCAATATTAAAAATAATATATCAGTAGTACAAGCCAATAAGCAAAGATAATGAACCCTTTCAAGGTCTTATGCGTCATGCTGAATGTGGCCCATGTGCCATGGTGATTATTTATTTTGACAACTTACAGGGCAGATTCAACATGGCACATTTCATAAGACTGTGAAAGCGCTTTTGTAGATAATCTAGAATAATAGACTTAACACCCAAATGGACCCACCCCAAACCCCAGACACAAATCAAGTGGGATACCTCCCATGGTCTGGATGAACTTAAATTAAAATGATAAAGTAGACATGTTTGAGCATATTGCATGGGTATTTAAATCCTGGCCCTCTGACTCTGGGATACACATTATATGATTGTATCTATTACAATTAGTAATAGTATGATCCCACAGAGGGCCAGGAGTTGTGAACCCATCAAACGTGTAGTTAGACACCAAGAATACACGTATATGAACAAAATTTCAGATTCTTACATCAGGTAAAAATATGAACAAACATTAGTTTAAATTGTATTCACTTTGTACAGACAGTTAATACCCTGGACTCTGTCGCAGTGAAATGAAGACAGGAGTCCAACCTGTGCCCAATTCATAGAACTGCTTAGCAGAAAATATTGCTCAACAATTTTCTGCTAAATAATCAAAATACCAGCCACAGGTGGTACATGTGACATGGTATTTGGCTGGTAAGCATATTTTGGTTTTGTTTAGGCCTAGCTACTTTTTATGCTTAAGCAGCTCTGAAATTGGAACCTGGTCTAGGCCTATGCCATGTTCAAACAATGTTTAAGTTTTAACGTTAACTTGTTACATCATTTTATCACTGAATTTTTATTCATACCAACAAGTCGTGACACAACAGTCCACGAACGGTGAATATCATACAGGTTGTCTAGCACATCCTGGGGTAGATGTAACCATGGAGGAAGGATTCCTTCCTCCATGATGTAACTGAGGTCGGCCTGAAACACTGACTGGTCCAATCTGAATCTGTTGATGGCTCAGAGTTTCATACTAATCATTCAATGATTCATACTGTCCATGAAGTTCTTGCACCCGACGCAAAATGTACGTTAACTTATACTAGAAGTAGAAGTAGAATGCACTTCCTCGTAGTAAGCTACTGCCTCCGAGTGAGAATACAAAACTCCCAATACAACAAGACAATCTTCGAGGCGTCTTTTGTTTTAATTATTTCAATAATATTTACATTTTCGGTGTGCATATGCCTTTCAGCGTCCTGTATGACTCACACAATTGCTGAAAAAGTTGTCAATACTTACTCCAGTGCTTCCACTTTTCAAATCTACATTTCCTTAGATTTACAGAAACATTTCCTTAGATTTCCTTAGATTTTTCCCCCGATGTTCCTTAGTTTTACTTAAATCATCAAAAGTGTATTAGCCCCTGTATGCATACACAGTTTGCATAAAAATTATGTGAAAGTTGCAATAGGCCATAAGAAGTGCATGCTGTTGAAAAAAAGCGCAAAACCTTTCAAAATGGAAAGTCAATTCATGGGAAAATAAGTTTTTGCACGCCTTCCCCATCAGTTGGTGCCCTGCAGCCTAGTGTAACGTTAATTCTTTAAATGCGAGCCCGCGGTGGTCACTTACCAGACATACATACATGTGCGTAGGCCAGCCTAGGTAGCATGAAAATCTGACGTCATGCTTAGACTAGCCCATGGCTGTGCCTAACATGCGGCCGGCAACTAGGCTGTTTGTGCCGTGCCTAGTCAAATCTGCGTCAATGCTATACAGCGCGCAAACTGACCGAGGGTATAATAAATGTGTTAATTTTTATGCAACATTATTTCGTAAAAAAATATCGAATATTTACGAACATTCCTTAGAATTTCCTTAGAATTTACGGCATTTCCTTAGATTTCCTTAGATTTCTTTATTTCCTCAGAAATTTCCTTAGAGCGTCAAAACATCAAAATTTCCTTAAAATAAGGAAATTTCCTTTAAAGTGGAAGCACTGACTTACTCAGCGTAGCTTCACCAATCGCACATCAATAACAGGCGAGACGTTTGATGTGTACGTGTGTGTACGTATCTGACCGACCGTCTCGAACGAAAAATCAGCTTTTACACAAGGTACCAGACTAAAGCTCAATTTTCGGCCAGGACGAAAATCGGCTCGATCTTCGTTGACGACTGTTGACGTCCTTTATATGAAACTTATGTCTTCAATATATGAAAATGTCCATGTCTTCAATATATGAAATGTCCATGTCTTCAATATTTGAAGTTACGTCCATTATACAGAGGGCGCTGTTCAAAACTTTTATATTTGTGTTGGTCTTAAATATATGAGTTTGCTCTTAAATATATGAGTTTGCTCTTATATGGATTTGCTCTTAAATATATGAGTTTGCTCTTAAATATATGGTTTTGCTCTTAAATATATGAGTTTGCTCTTAAATATATGGATTTGCTCTTAAATATATGGATTTGCTCTTAAATATATGGATTTGCTCTTCTATATTTAGTTTAGTCTTATATATTTGTAAATGCTCATTTAGTCATATACGGCACCTCATAGTCCTTTATGGTTTTGCCACACAATGTCTGTATTCGACTAGCGTTAGTCTTTCGGTTGTTTAGTTTTGACTTTGTCTTTTTGTAAATTTGTCCTCTTGATGTCGTTTTGTCATTTGCTTGATTTTGACTTTGTCTTTTTGTAAATTTGTCCTCTTGTCGTTTTGTCCTTTGTTTGATTTTGTCTTCGTCTTTTTGAAAATTTGTCTTCTTGTTATTTTGTCCTTATTTGTAAATTTGTCCTCTTGATGTCGTTTCGTCCTTTGCTTGATTTTGACTGTCTTTTTGTAAATTTGTCCTCTTGTCGTTTTGTCCTTCGTTTGATTTTGTCTTTGTCTTTCTAAAAATTTGTCCTCTTGCCATTTTAATTTGTCTTTCTATTGATCATTTTGTACTCTTTGTGTTTTGTCCTTTGTTTGTGTTTGTCTTTCTATTGACAAATTTGTTCTTTGGCTGTTGTTTTGTCCTTTGTAGGCTTCTTAATGTATATGTTGGATATTTTTTTTATTTTGGCCCTTTTGGCCGCCCATAAATCAGACATGTCAAGTGTCAATAAAGCCAAATAGAAATTGGCAAACTCACGTTTTGGCCCGGGGACACACGAAACACTTACAAAGTACATGAGTCAGGCGCGTGTTGCCAATTTTCGTCACTCTGATGGGTTCAAATCAGCTGGCACATACGCGCTGCTCTGATTTTGATAAGCCAATACATCTCCACGTGATTACGTTTTGACCAATCAGATTGTATAAACTGTCTTGGGCATTTATGAACAAAATTTAATGATCAATTAATGTTAATGTTCAGGGGCGGATCTATGGTCTCGAAAAAAGGAGAATACTGACAAAATGGGGGACACACAAAAACATACGGTAAACTTACGTGCAATGCGATAATTAAAGACCAAATTGGATTGACCCATTGGTGTAAATTAAAGTCGATTAAGCATGGTATATTTAACATCCTTTGTTTTGCCTCAATGTTTTTGGCTAGTTTAGCTCAGCTTATAATAAAAGGCCGGTAACTTAAATCATCAAAATACTACTCCATGCACTTCATTCATTCTCAATCGAGTTGTATTTTCGGGGAGGGGGTGTGTGTACTCGAACATGCACAAAAACATGTCGATGTATAATTTATTATGCAGGACAGATATCCGTTGCCTGTAATATAACCTACAGTCTCTCTAAGGTAGCCCGCAGGCGGGATCGCCTCTGGACATTCCAATCAACCCTAGTCGTTGTCCTCCACTCCAGCACCTGGCCAGCTCTTCCACCGTTCCTTGCTCAACATCGCGTTTGAGCACGCTAATGGAGCTGCTTTGGCTCACAGAGCACCAACCGACTGGCGGGGAGGTCGGGATGGTGGTGGCAAGGGCCAGCTATTCGATCCCATTCTCCTGAAGCCAATCTTCTGTGAGACTCGGGATTTTGCCATAGTAAGTGCCTCGTTGGCTACATAGTTTATGTCGAGCATAGCACCATCCTCAACATCCTGGCGCAGCAGCCGTCGAGGGATTTCTAGAGGATCGGGGTCAGGGTCCAGCACTCAGATCCGTACAGCAGGATGGACTCCACCGTAGCCAGGGAGAAGCTGAGCTTGACATCTCTCGACATGCCTCAGCAGTGACTGGAAATTGAAATCGTTACGACGGCTTTTGACAATTATTTTGTGAAATATCACGTTTTAAAATATTTCAACTTTCCGATTTAAACCAGGGGTAATTTTGTTTGTTTTGTTTTGTTTAAACACAGGCCGGGTCGGCGATACATAGACTGGGCGAATGACATTTTGAGAATACAGCCTATTCGCGAATGGCGCATTTCGGCAGTCTATGCAAATATTACTAGTTTTGTTTTTACTAAACGGCGCGCGGTGCAACTTAACTAGATACTAACACTCACTACGGTTAGCCATGCATCGATCACGGGCTGTAGACGTTGTGAAAGCCGGTGGATTATTGGTTTTTCGTCGGTTTCAGCATGAAATCGAGTACTTGATGCTTAAAAAACCAAAGAAAACATTCCACTGGGCACCACCTAAAGGTTTGTTGTAGCAGATTTGAATGGTATTTGGGGCAGATAGGCCTACCGATATTTTAGTTTTTTTGCCCATTTCCCGGACACACGTGTTTTGCTTGGAAGTTTCGGAGAATTTTTACTTTTTCTACAAAAAAAGGAAACCTTTTACAAACATACTGAACTTTTTATGGTAGGGGATACATTAATGAGGTGGCACAAGCTCACATGAACTTCATGGATCCTGTAATTGAAGAAAATTTGGTTGTACATGACAAGCCATTTTGTCGTCTGCTTCAGCTCTTTCAGCTGTTCAGTGTAAAACTGTGGCCATGAGAATGAAAGTCATAGATTTGCGTCCACCGCCCGCATGTCCCGAAAGCTACCGCCTAAATTTTTCATTATTTGCCAAAAAAAATCATTATTTGCACAAAAAAGGTATTTCCACCAAACAAATTTAGTTCCAAATCATCCACATCAGTAAAACGAAGTTTTTACCAAATTTCCACCAGTATGTGCGCTATAATCATTAGCACATGTTCTCTTATTTTAGTCCCGCGTACGTCGTTCACAAAAAAGGTCGCATCGTGCTAAAACTGTATGGTAAACTCCGTCCGATCCGCACCTGCAACTGTACCGCCTTCACATGCACAACACGTTCGCTGTTGAGCCTTTGTATCTTATGCCTGTGTGTGCGGCCTGCACGTATAATGATGCACGTACGTACACAGATTAGAAGAAACATCGTGTGATTGCGCTGTTATTAATGATCACTAGGCAATGGAAATAATGAATAATGAAAAAAAGCCTCGTGTGTTTTCGAAATTTCCCGGATGCAAATCTATGACTTTCATTCTCTTGGCCTTAGTGTAAGCAGTAAAACTCAGTGTTAATTTTAATTTTGTTTTCCTTTTTGAGAGGGCCAAAGCAAAGACTTTTTATGTAGGCCTTTACTAACTTTAATCTTTAAAAACTAGTTAGGCCCAATGTCTATTCTTAGATTGTTGTTAATGTTAGAAATTTGAACCCCCCCCCCCATTCCATGGCTTGCACCTGGTAGCCTACATGTATTTGTGACAGTACACTGTCACAAATGCATATGTTACTGCAGTGTGTGGAAAGAATATCGAACCCAACCGCCACTTGTGCACAATGTCTAAGCATGTTTTACTTTAGCAGATGACAAAATGGCCAACGTCTCACTGGATGTGCATTCATTAACCCTAACCCTCCAGGGTATTTTGGCTAGAAACCCTGCCAGACGCATCAGATTGCATCGTTTGTCAAAGTGACTTGGCTGCAGAGTGCAGCAAAGTGCAGCTGTGCATTTTGCTGCGTGTGGCAGTCAAGGGTGTATAGTGTACTATATATCAGTGGTGGTACAAGTACCATGCAAATTCCATCAATATGCACCCGTAGATGCATCAAAAGTTGCTGGGAGGGTAGTAGGTTTTCTTAGTTGCTGGGAAGGTTTTGTTTGGCTTTGAATATTTGAAACAAAATATCATCACTGCCTGTTCTTTTTTATGTTTTCCTTTTGTTTACATTCTTTTCTGGGTTTTCTGCTATTGAACTCAAGTTTTTGTTTTTTTTATGGATTTCTTCATTTTCTTCTTTATTTTCTTCTTCTTTCTTTTGTTCCTCTTATTTACATTTTGTTTCTTTTTCAAACTTTTTCTTCTTGATTTCTTTTTTCTTGTTTCTTTTTCAAACTTTTTCATCTTGATTTCTCTGCACTATGAAAGTAGAGTGAAATCCGAGACATACCCTTCAGACCAGGGACCCAAAGTGATTTGCCCAATTCCCCAGCACTTAGCTGGTTTGACCTCAATTTCCATCAGTATTGCTACAAAGTTCACAGCAGTTAGTGGTTGCATTTTGCATCAAAGTGCACCAGACTTTTCCACCTGATGCACTGTGCTGCGTCTGGCAGGGTTAGGTTAATTGCTCATAGACAAAACGCCCACAAAAATTTCCCTTTCCTTAAGTGTGTCCTCTATCATCTTTTAAAGAACATTCTGTGATAATGATCATATCTGGATATAAAAGTGGTGGTTGTATTCTACATTCTTTCCCAGTGGGTAGATGCTACAATATTATCATTTTCAAAAGAAGGAAGGGAATGACTAACCCTCTTATAATCAGTGCAATTTTTGAAACAACCCATTCAGGCCACTCCAAGCCATTAGCTGTTGCCAGTGGCCTCCTATGGTTACCCTTCTGTGTACTGTCACACCACTGAGATTTGCACTGTAAGGTGGTCTCCCATTGATACATTGCAGGCCATACTATTAAACTGTTCAAACATTTACAGTGGCCTTGGGTGGCACACAGTTGATTTTGTAAGATTACTTGGAAAGGACAGCAGGCTTGTACATGTACACTCATGGAATTTAAAAACGCATCAACTTAATTTCTCAATAAATATGTATAACTTATATTGCAGTGATAAATTGAAGCCATAATTGTACATAGCACTTTTATTGTGTCAGTATGATGTGAAAATTTGCGCTCATAAATTGTTAACCTATGTTCTTATTTCTCACTGCAATAATCTGCTGTTGAAAAATATGTGAAATATTGGGATGATGCGTTTTTAAATTCCGTGAGTATATGTATTGAATGTTGCTAAAGAACAGAATTTAGTGGTTGGGAGTGGCCTCCATGTGTAGGAGGGTTAATGTTTGACTCAATTTTTGACTGTAACTCTTTGCTTTCCTCTCATCTCATCTCTTCCAGCCAAAAACTCCATTTAGTTGTACAGTAATCTCTATCTATTCATGTGTAATCCTTCTTTAGTCTGGTCCCAGGACCACTACCTGACTCGGCTTTTTGTACCTTTTTCTTTTGTGTTCATTTCATACCTGACTAACTTCTGCTCACTCTTGTGTCTATGTATGTGTGCATGTCTGTATATCGTCCATTCTGCATTTGAGAAAGAACCTGCTAGGTTCGAAACGTAATGCCAATAACCATTATGTTTTCTTTTTTTTCTTTCAAAAGATTTGAACTATTTTCATATACATACAGGTCATGTAGATCCAGGTGAAACCACTTTTAAAGCGGCCCTTCGAGAAACATTTGAGGAGGCAGCCCTTCTACCAGAACATCTGAATATATACAAAGATATCTCTTGGACATTGACATACCAGACTAAGAAAAGCAGGACTAAGGAGGTCGTCTATTGGTTGGCGCAAATGAAAGACTGTAACACACCGGTGAAATTATCCAATGAGCATGAAGGTTACAAGTGGGTGGATATCACCAGTGCTGTTGAACTCGCTGACAGGGCCGAGTGGCCGCAAATGAAGGGAATGTTGCTTGCAGCTGAGGAATATATAAGATCTCATCTGGTGGACTCCAACAAAGATGCCCGTGATAATGTTCTTGTCTTAAACTTTAGTGTGTGATTTGAAACGAAATGCTGTTATAACTTGTGGTCCCTAGTAGTACCCCTCATTTTTTAAGATTATGCATGCAATAAACGATGGTTGTGTGGTTTATATATATATATATATATATATATATATATACTACTCAAAACAATTTATGAGCACAAGATTTTAACATCAAATAGGTTTGAAATGTTCCATGAACCGTGATTTTCATTTGCAACCCCCTCTCTCTTTCAGTAGTCATGTCATGAAATGTGTAATCACTACATGCATCCTTTATCATCTGTTTCATTGTGCAGTTGTTTCTCATCAATTCTGTGAAACATTGTGTTTATCAGAAATAAATGATCTTGCTTTAACTGAGATTATACTGGTGTTCCCTAAATTGTTTTGAGTAGTATATATAATTCAGTGTTTTTAATTAAATTAGAAATTTAATAATATAAGGGTGCAATTTTATTGATTTTATTATTAATTTAAGTTTACATTTTTTTACTTTGACACTTGTGTATATATAAAATTTTAAAAAAGCTGCAGGGAAAATGTTTAATTTGTTTGCTCGCTTCAAGAAACTATAAATCACTATAAATCACTATAAATCACTATAAATCACAATAAATCACTATAAATCACTATAAATCACTATGGCCCATGTGTGTATTTAGTTATGCATTGTATGTGGTTAAAATTTAAAGGGAAGACACAACATTCAATTAAACCCTCTAAAAAAATACAAATATCATAAGACTACATTAACCCTAACTCCCTAGACAACAAAAGCAGTTGGAGGATTTTGAAGGATTTTTATTGTTCAGTAACAATGCTTAGGGAGTTAGGGTTAAGTAAAAGTTTCATCATAACAGGACCTCACGTTTTTGAGAAAATTATACAAAATTGTACATATGCTTTTTTATGTTGTAAATTCAACATAACCATCATCTGTAAGATGAAATCACTTCAGATGAAATCATTTCTCAGGATGATTGATACATGCACTATATTTTACACCAAGTAAGCTTTTAGATAATAACTTAATAACCCCCTTGATATTCTTTGTGGGTAACAGCCTCAATCTTTCAAAATCATCCAATATGAGTTTTTGGATGGTACTGCCTCAATCCTTCATCAACCCGAATCCAATGAACCATGATTGAGTATAACCCACCTCGAACATACATCTCTACATGCACAAGTAAGGGATTCACATATAAGCTTACAGCATCCCAATTCTTCAAGTTCGTTGGTTTTTTTTCTAATAGCATCCTGAATCCTCTAAAATCCTCCAGCATCTTATTCAGCCATTGTACCACAATCATCCACAACTAAATACATGCAAGCCCTCAATCCTCCAATAAATAGTTTAATTTCAAACCTGTCTCAATCCTACAAAATCATTCAAATCCTCCGGTGGATTATGAAGAATTTAGGATAGTTAGGGTTGATCTGTTACTTACCAATGTTGTACCTTCCGTTCCGCATATGAATATGAATCATTACTAAGACTAAATCGGTGACACCATGTGAAATCTCAATTGGTAGTAATTGGTTCTGAAAAGAACTGAAGGTTACAACTCGACGTTTCGATCAGTATGCTCTGATCATTCTCCTGAGGACGATCAGAGCATACTGATCGAAATGTCGAGGTGTAACCTCCAGTTCTTTTTTAGAATTAATTACTACTCAATTGAGAATTTCACATGGTGTCACCACAATTAGTATTACTTATCCTCTTCACCAAGCAATGCTACAAGTTTTACCTATGAATCAATAGCATTACCCATTTGTCTCAGTAAGCAGTCTACATGTGGTTCCCAGCATCATTGCATTAACTACAAAACAGTAGAGACAACCAGGGTCATATACCTTGACTGAGTGGTTTTAACGCATTAGATTTGCGTTCCGAAGGCCCGAGTCCTCGGAATGTGGATTTGAATCGTGGCTGCAATAATGCTTGTCCTTAAACCAAGTCGCATATCTGTAATTACTTTTCTCAAATGGGTATCCGCAATAGCTTGGGGGGGGGGGGGGAATAGAAATATCTTGGCTGTTTCAATGCCAATGGAACCAGATATTAACACTAGCCTGATAAGGCTTGGGAAAGACTTCACTTTTTTCAGGTTTATTATGCATCTAGGTCTTTGGTTTCTTTCTCCTTCAGTCAGTACTTTTCTTTCTTTTTTGTGGAAAAACTTTGATTAAATTTCAAATTTCTTTCATTATAACCAATTACATGTATACTACTCAAAACAATTTAGGGAACACGGATTTTAACATCAAATAGGTTTGAAATGTTCCATGAACCGGGATTTTCATTTGCAACCCCCTCTTTCTTTCAGTAGTCATGTCATGAAATGTGTAATCACTACATGCATCCTTTATCATCTGTTTCATTGTGCAGTTGTTTCTCATCAATTCTGTGAAACATTGTGTTTATCTGAAATAAATGATCTTGCTTTTAACTGAGATTATTCGGTGTTCCTAAATTGTTTTGAGTAGTATATAACATGTATTCAGTTCAGAATCTAGTAATTATTCTCTTGGCTTTCAAAATTTTACTAGTCCTCATTTTTTAGTAGTCCTGAAAAAGGTGAATATAAATACAAGAAAAGAAATGAATCGTGAACTGAACAGCAACATATTCTTGCTGAGTATTTTTATTTCATTTTTTTGTTCACTAGCCCATTGGACTACCAAACCCCAGCAGCTGGTAGTACCACTGCTACTAGTGTTAATTTCAACCCGTTATTAACCATTGTTAAATGCTTATTTGTCTCCACAAGAGTAGATTAGATTTTACATATTCATAATGTAATTTTCATGTTTAAAATTATATCTTATAATCATTTTTAATAAGCAGGGTCTTGTGTTTAACCTGAAGTAGGCTGCAACTTACAATCAAATTAATGCTTTGTTTTTATTTTAATATTTGTTGAGAGTAAACAACAATGAAATCTTGTCACATGTAATATAACATGAAATACAGTATTAGTAAGCAGCTGAAAATTCTGCATAATTTTTAATTTTTTTTTAAATTATAATTTTGCTTTGTCATAAATATACATTTGTGTGAGTTGTTAACAGGGCCGTAGCATAGGCATTACCTATGATGAGGGGGTGGAAGCCAGTTTGAAGCAGCAGCTATGGGAGTGGTTGAAATGTTTATTGAAAAAAACCCACCTCAAAAGGGGAGATAGGGTTCAATGCCTACTTCATTGATTTGTGGTTTATTTGCCGTCCTGGTTGTTAATCTGTGAAATAATTCTGATTGATAATACTATTCTTATACTTTCTTCAAATACCTCTGTAGATATTAATGGAGGGGTTCTATTAGAGCAAATATCAATAACTGACCTTTCCCCCATTTTTAGAGAGGAACTGATTTTGTTTAGTGACCTTATTAAAAAAATCTAAGGTAAAATATTGTAAAATTAAAATAAGTAAAACTGTCTGGAATTCCGAAAAGCCTTATATACTGCACTGATATTATCCATGATGTATACTAGGCCTGACAAAAGTAAAAAATCCTGAAAAATGAATAGCGGGTCTGGGTCTCCATTTGGTCTAGAGGACAAAGCCCCTCTGAACCTCCAAATCCCCACAAACAAGAGGTTTGGACACAATACAGGCTACTTTTTTTCTTTCCTTGGTGGCTATTTCTCTTCATTCAAGAACATTTTGAGATAAAGGAAGATTTGTAAAAAAAAACCTGAGAAATCACATGTCTGATATACACAATTTGTCGTCAATACTGCGGTGATTTTGTCCACTGAAGGAGTAACTTCGCAAAGGCGACATCGAGAAGGCGATTTTTCAAAAATAAGAGGGCCGTTTTACACTATGTACACTTATATATATCGTTTCGGTTTGCGGTAACACCATGTGTTTATCTCAACTATCGCTAAGTGAGGTACAGGTTCGGAAAACTCGTATCTCGACTGACGCCAAGTGAGATTACGGTTCAGGGGAGAACCAATATTGGGCAACTCATTTCTCAACTATCACTGAGTGAGAACCATGACTTCATAAGGTTCTTTTCAGAGCCTGTACCTCAGCTTCGCGATAGTTGAGATGGTGTTACTGCAAACAGAAACGATATCAATACTCCACCATGCAAAGCCTCAAATCTTATATATTGTATATGCACTACACCATGGGCTTTTCTGCATTTAAGACAAAAGGGGTCAGAAGAATATGACTTTTGAAAATATTTATTTATACAGTAATATGTTGTCTAGTTTCCTTTTTGACATAACCTCTCTAAAAAATGTGGAAAAGTTAATTTTTAATATTTGTTAAGAGCCCCCTTCTTCAAAGAAAATACAACATTGGTAATGATTCGTGCTGGGGGATTTGTGAAATTCACTACTCGAGTAATCGCACTGCAATTACTCACGAGTAATTGACCGCATTTTTAACATTACTTAAGCTTTTTTAAACCTTTAAATTGCAGCATTACTCATACCAGTCATAGCCTAGGTCATTGGTTATTCACGTAGTTCCAAAGTATACTATTTCATCAAACATACTTGTTATTATTTGATAATTATTCTGAAAACATATTTCAGATTTTATATGACTAAAGAATCATTTGTTACTCGTAAATGTGTTACTACTCGCGAGTACGTTTGAGGTAATCATAGTGGGACGATTAATCGAGTAGTAAAATGAAACGTACGAGTACGATTAACAATTATTAATCACAATTACTCAAGTAATCACACTGCTCGAACAGTACTAGTAATAATGGCAAAACTGTTTCTGTGAGTATACGTAATCTCTTTCAATCAATATATACTACCGGAATAAAGTAACTGTGCATCATTTGAAGTTATGCTATTTTTTAATGAAAAAAGATAATACAATGATTTGTGGTGTTCTGTTAAATCACTGTTTAACTGTTAACAGGATAATCTCGAAATGTGTATGCTTGGACACTAGGCTTCGTGACACGTCCTTGAAGAGATGTGGTGTCAAAAGTCAGTTCACAAACTCAGTATCGTGTGTGTCCACCATTGGCGTTGATGCAGGCTTGACATAGACGACACTAAGCGATTGAAGAAAGCTTGGGAATGTTGTTCATGTCTGAACCAACGCTTGTCCCAATTCAGCTAACGTCAATGGCTGATTCTGGGCTTGACGTAAACGCCGCTCCATTTCATCCCAAGCGTGCTCGATAGGGGCAGGTCCGGAGAAACAGCTGGCCAGGGAGTACCGAATGTTCTGCTGTCTCAGGAAATCTGTCACAACACAAGCGACATGTGGACGGGCATTATCTTGCTGAAGCGTGATGTTCGTCCTTGTCTTTGAATGAACGCTTGCACACATGAGGCCCAATGATCTCGTCCCCTGTATCTCAGACCTGCATCAACGCCAATGGTGGACACACACGATACTGAGTTTGGAACTGACTTTTGACACCACATCTCTTCAAGGACGTGTCACGTAAGCCTAGTGTCCAAGCATACAGATTTCGAGATTATCCTGTTAACAGTTAAACAGTGATTTAACAGAACCACAAATCATTGTATTATCTTTTTTCATTAAAAAATAGCATAACTTTCAAATGATGACAAATTTT
>CM055826.1:14945307-14963229 GCA_029582265.1 Zoroaster sp. YZ-2022
CCCCTGATCTCTTCATCCCCCCCTGAAGACAATCAGAGTATACTGATTGAAACGTGCCAGTAATATCAATACTGCCAGTCCTCAGAACCAATGCTTATTTACTACTCTTGAAAAAGATAATTAATCTTACTCCTACTGTTCTTCAAAATCCCCATGTAAAGCTTCAAAATCTCAATATTTTCAAAGTAGTACAAACTACAAAATACTAATATAGTAATTTTGGTGTGTGTGTGTGTGTGGGGTTGAGGGCTGTCAGTTGCATTTGTCTTGAAACATTTTCATGTTATACCTGCAGTTGTTGGCAGAGAGTGTTCCTAAAAGTAGGACATGTCGCCTGTACTTAATTGAAACTTTTGATTGATGGCACCCGCAGAATAAACCTGAAGTTAGATATAAGGTAGGTAATCTCTCTTGGAGAAAACTCTTATTCAGTGGAATGTCTGCTAAAAACTTAGGTGTGTGTAGGCTTCCGTTTGCCGACACCCATTCACATACGTAGGTGACAATATGATGAACTGAGCATTTGTCTCTGTCTCCATCTCACTCCATTTCATCTATGGACCAAACATGAACGAACATTATGTATACAATCTTACAAAGAAAGAGATTACTGATAGTACTCCAGCACAAAAACATAACACAATAAAGCCAGCGTCATGAATAACACATATGTAAAGCTACTTTTGGCTAATTATTATGCGCAGTACAGTACACTTACAACATTCACACACACACACACACTGCCGTAAAATGACAAACTCTCAGCAGGATAATTAATTTGTTCTTCCTTTATATTGCACAAGAGTTACTGAATAATAATAAAAGTGTATTTTCTTAATAATATTGCTTAGAAACTGATTATTAGAAGGCTACATGAAATCAGCATATGCAAGTTCGGACCAGGAGAAAAACTAAATTTTGATATAAACATTATATATATATTTTTAAAGTGAGGCAAGTGTACATGTAGGGGTGTTTACAGTAATATCTGGTACAATTTAAAATAACTTTTTGTGAAATGTGATGTGTTGACAGCCAAATAGTATTTTCACTTACTCATACAGGCTCATGTGATGTTGTAGTCCATATGTTGCTGTGACTCCACTTGTTGATCTTGTGCAACTTGACTTTGATGTTGATTGATGGAGCCTCATGTATACCTGGGAGTTCACCTTCAAGAGATGCTAGGGCACTGTAGGAATTTAAAAAAAAACATGTTCACATGTGAATGTTTGGATATGATGTTAAAGGGAAGGTACATCACTGGTTGGTCATTACTTGATTGCACAATCATTGAATTATTTATTACCTACAGTCAACGAAGTTAAACAATTATTCACAACTTATTGTGTTCTTATTTTAAAAGAAAACTGAAAAAAAACAAAATATACACATTACTTACTAATGTTTTCCCAAAGAATTAAGTGAAGGGTTTTCACACTTTTCTCATGACTTAGACTCCCATTGAGCTCTCAAACTTTTAACATATTCATTATTAAACGATCTTCATTCAAAAGTAAGTAAATATTACCGATAACAGCTGTTATGATGTTGTACTTTCCCTTTAAGAGGATTAACGTCACCCATCATCAGGCATGGAATCGAGTGCTAGTTTTAGATTACCTCGGTGACTGAAAAAATAATAATCCCACACATGATAAGGCGTCATATTATCAATGCTGCTGAATAAATGAGCCAGTTTTTGTGTAAAAGTTTCAGTCACTGTGTTCATCTTAAACTTGAACACCCGATTCCATGCCCTGTTGAAAGTCTGTTTGGTCGTGATGTTGTCCCTTTAATATGGACAATTTAACATTAAACATGCACAAGGAGGGGGACCTGAACCTGAACTTCATTTTTCTAAATGAGAAATTGTTTTATAAATCTCCGATTTCTGTTTTATAGAAAACAAATATTTACATAAAACTAAGTTTTCTATAAAAACAAAACAAAAAATAATAAATGGATAAAAACAAACATGAATTTACTCTAACCTTGGCAATGCAAGTTTTTGTAGATGTGAATAGTGGAATGGAATCAGGCTGAACTTCACATGGTGTTGATGCAAGTAAAAATACTGGCAGTGATGTTTTCCTCATACCTATAAAACAAAACATAACAGCTAATGAAATAATGGTGGATATGATGGACATGGTGTGCATATTCAAATTCGTGTACCCGTATCACTCGTACTGTACTGGAAATAATGGCAGGTACCTGATGCTATTTTCCTCCAGACCATGTTTGAATTTTCACCATTATCTTCCCATAAAATACATTGATGGTGGAAATTACAACTACATTCACTGGAAATTGTCTCCCTTGCTTTCTAAACCATATATCTCATAATTATCATGTCTGTATTAGCAAACATCATCACAATATCATTGGGCCTTGGCTATAGGAACTATCAAAATAATGTAATGGCTAACAGAAATTCACATCATCATAAGAGTTCATATACAGCCAACACAAAAAGCTCCCACAAGTATTATCAAACAATATTTCTTTTTATTACTCTTACCTGTCCAACAATCCCCTCACAAATGCGACATTATTCATGAGATATCATCATGGTCACCATCAATACGTTCAACAATCAAATCCCTGAGTGTTTGCTACATCATTTGAGGTTGGCTGGCCCGTCAATGGTCGCCAGGCATACGTCGTTTTATTGGTGTGACTTAATATTTCAATGCGAGTTCGATGTTTGAGTTGGGACATCCTACATGTTTGTATTTCCTGTGGGAGGTTGATGTGTATTGCGATGCAAGATGGTTTGGGCATGGAGGGTTTGGGGAAAGACGAGTTTAATTTGTAACCAGCCTGGGCCATCACTAACGTTATCTCTGAAGTGATGATGGGTAACAGTCAATGATGTATTTTCTGATTATTTTAATTCAATCATTCTTGACAGTCGACTCGGTATTTTGCCCCAACAAATTTACATGTAACGTACCTAGCCAGAAACGGTGTGGTTTAAACTCGGACCACCATTAAACATGCGGCCAATTGAGATTTAACATAACACAAGCAAATATGGTATAAAAATCAGTCATTTATTTCGCAATTCCAAGTTTCACCACGTTTTCCGTTCATGACGACGTGGCCATATCTTTGACCCACGAGCGGTCCTACTAAAAACCGACAACTCACGACAACTCATGACAACTCACGACAACACATTCTAAATGCACTGAAAACTCAAAAATAAAGTTTTAAATATGTTTATAAGAGACAGTGGCAGACAAAGAGTTTCAGTTTTTGAAAATGTGGTTTTTAATTAGCAATAAAAAATGATTTTCTTCGCTGCAGTAACGTGTTAGTATTGGCCGCCATCTTGCTTGCGCAACGCAAAAGGACTGTACCATTATGTCAAAGGGTGAAAATGTTTTGTCGGCCCATGCCAGGCAGGAGGGGGAAGTCTTTTGTTGTATTTTTATGGAGTGTAAATTGTAAAACAATAACAATGAATTGCAATATAATTACAATCATGTATAATTATATTTACAGATGTAGACAACATTATATAAAATTAGTAGGACCCCCCACGAGTGTGGCTCGGACACGTACCGTATCCAGAGCCACACGTTGGTGTGATTTCCGCTAACGGCGGTTTTTCTAAATTCCAGGCGCTGAAATTTACGATATTTGCGACTATTTTGACAGACTAGATACGTTCCTTACAATTTAGGAGGGACGAAAGCAACAGCGCCCTCACATCAAAAAGTGCTGAAAAACTGTTACGAGCGATAATTTCTAAATTTATTTCTCACTAGAAAACAAAGCTACAACTCAAACACAGTAGATTCAAGCACCATTTTCACTGTTTCACACTTTAAAAGGTTTTAACGAATGTTACCGTCGAGTTGAAGATGAAAACGAAGCGAAAATGGCCCAAAGCGGAAAAACCAACTGTCAAATTCGCCGCTCAAAATGGTACCAAAAATTTGCGGTAAGACCCATTTTTATACGGCGGGGACTTTACGTTCCAATCATCAATCCTGACGATCTTGGTATCAAAATAAAGCTTAAAATTAGATCTGTAGCCAGAAAACTGTTTCAAATGTACTTAACAAAATTAATTAGGTCTTAAAACAAAAGAAAGACTTTGAGAATGAATAATTTTGGATCCAACACTGGTAATGCAGCCTTCACCTGTAACTCCAATGGGAATGCCCGTGGCTTTGCGCTCTTTCCAGACAGTATGTGGGTTGTACCTTGACATGCATCGAGGTCCCATTAAAGGTACACACCGCCCTAAAAGTGCAAAAAATGGGCTTGATAGAATGATAGATAATCATTTTTGGAAGGTTTTCTTCAAAAAACAAAATCCAGGTATCGTGTAATTACCGAGAAATGTCCAAAAAACAACAATAAGGTCAAAGGTCACGTATACTCATTTCCAGTTGTCAACACGACCGTGAAATCTGTATAGCAATTGCCGATTGTATTTAGACTGGTACCTCTGCATTGCACACCGTTGTGATTGTAACAAGAGGAACAAGGTTCCAGTCTGTACATTTTGTATCTGTTGTAAACACTCGAACGATCACAGAATTCCTGGATTCGATTACAACCAGGTGCACGTCGACGTCCAAGATCATCCAAAAAGAGATGAAAATGCCTAGTAGGCTTGATAGACATTGGATCAACTATGGAGAAAGGCATAGACTGAACAAAACCAGTACTTAGCAGCATCTGTCTGGACATACTGGATTCTGGGGTGAGCATCTCAATCATGATCAATTTTATTATTAGTTTGCATTGCTATTGCATTGGTAGATATACATGATGTACAGGACTGTACATGATGAACACAATCATGACAATGTCCCTGGCAATTATGTGAAATGCCCTAACCCTGATTACATTACATTACATATGAAAGGGAAGCTTCAATTTTGGTTCAGAAATTAGATTCTCATATTCTCAAAATATTATCAAACATTTTTATTTGGTCAGGACACATGCCTTATGACCAAATTAATTTGTCCGAAGTGCTTTTATCTAGTTAGAGAGAGAGAAAAATAATTATGTAAAAAATAAGAAGTTACCAGATATAACTTTGTGAAACAGAGGGGAGCACCTATTTTTAATAAATTTTCACAGGTTAGTTGTTATGCTATTTTCGTGAGATCTAATTAACATTAGTTAACGTGTTACAGGGTTGAAGTTAATGTTCATTATCAAATACCAATGATGAACATTTCATTTAGTTTTAATGGTTGTTTATTATAAAAAAAAAAAGTTTTCGTATAATTTGTTATTATTTTTGCAACATGTATTAGCAGTACTGGCATTTCAGTCCAAGAGAAGGGTCTATCTGATAACCACCTTTCCATTCCATACCAGTTAAAACAATGTTTTACCTTATTTCACAGTGATTGTTGATAATGTTGATAAATTTATTTAAATCTAAGCCCTTACTCTTTTCACTCTTAAATCTTTTCAGAAAGAGGACAGAAACATCTTGCTACTTCAGCTGTGCAGAATTGATGCTGGGTGTGATTCTCGACATAATGCAGCACCAGTCTTTGGTCAATGGAATTGGTAATTTGGAATCAAGCATATGTCTGGGCCCCCTACTTTTATTGCATGTTTGCCCTCCCTCCCTAGTTCTTGGATTCTATAGTGCTGCAATGATTGTTCAAATAATTTCAGAAAGCAAAATGTGTTGGTTCATCACCAGTGGCAGTACATGCCTATACCGAGAACTTGGGGCCAAGCATTTTATTCCAAAATTACCGATTCCAATGACAGCCCTGAATGCCACCCATTCTGAACTGTCACTAAATCGTAAATACAGAGCTACATTTATTATGCAGATTGATTATGTTTTCTTGTCAACAAAGGATCATGGTTAGGTTCATTTACACTGAAGTCATTTCACTTGTTACATGTGTAAGGCCATGTACACTCATTGTTAGATTCTTTATAATAGGTTAAACAGGTCAGCAAAGTGGTTTCAATTGATTATGGGGGGGGGGGGGAGGAGTGGAACCACAAAAGTCAAGTCATGAAACCAAATGGACAAAATAAAATAAATATGTATTTCATTATTTTATTAGCAATTTACAAGCACCCATACATCTTGATTATTTCAATTTCTAAACATTTATGTACAAAATGGCATCTGATCTTTAGCTTGTAATTTTATAGATTGGATGCAGCTACAGACATTTTGCCAAAAATGTGTACAACCTGAATGTAAAAGCAATGTAGAATTTGTTTTCAAATTTTATAAATGATTTTAATTATTTGCAGTATAGGGTGAAAACAAAGACAATTTATAAGCATGTCACAATAAGGAGATGCTTGATTACTATCATTGTCAATTTATCATTATATTTTTGTTCATTATAAACTTGAGTTGAAAGTGAAGTATATTATAAATAAAGATCACTCGGTATATAAACATGCAGTCCATCTATTAAATTTATTTTTACAAGACTTAATACCAAGACATAAATACCAATGTTGGCTTCATCTAAATCTGCAATTGGAAGGTTTTTCCATAAACAAAATGAAAAGGGCAAGCAATTATTAGATTTGGTAAAGTGGATGTAATTACATTTAATTTTGTTTGAATTGTCAATTGGCTAATTAGAACTTGTGGCCTTACTTTTGGGTATTATTTACTTTTTGACAACTCTTCTGCCGAGGGCAGGGGAAAGAAGGAAAAACTTTATCATAAAAACTTTCTAATGAAAGGCTAATTAGCTGACATCCATACAAGCTTGGACATGTTGAAGAAGACTGCAGACATTAGCTATTTGACATACGCTGTATTGTTTCTTCTCCACACCAATTACTATACGCCTGTGCTTTGAGTAGACTCTGTGGTACCTGATACATGAACATGGATGAAATGCACAATTATTAGCCAACTTTCTATTATGTTCCATGTAGGAAAAATTATTTACAACATGGAAATATCAGAGAGTGTAAAGACTCTTCTCTCACAGGGTAACTTTCTTGGTAAAGTTGGAAAACAAAGAATAGGGAAAATGTTTATATGCTCCCTCCATGCTTCAGTGTCTTCAGTAACCCTAGCTCCTACCCCCTCCCCACCCCACCCACCAATCAATATAACCCCACTTCCTGCCCTTTGAATATGCAGCCAAGTTTAATCCAAATCCTATACATGTAGTCCCCTTCTACCCTAAATCAACTTTGTGACTTTATGCCCATAATAACGCTGAATAAGTTTATCTGGCTACCTTCAACCCTGGCAAACTATTTTCATAGTGTTTTTACATGTTGATTTATCATCATCATGGTTTTTGAAAAGCATGTGTTGGGCTAGTGTCAATATCATTATGCATATTTATCTAAGAATACATGTTTGTATACAGTAGGAGTAAGATTTGTGGTAGCACCATGTAACTATCTCTACAGTTTAATAGAAGTGTTGGTTCTTAGAAGAACTGGTGGTGGAATAACTTTTTCCATCGGTATACTCTGATCATCTTCATCCCCTGAAGACAATCAGAGTATACTGATTGAAACGTACAGTAATATCACTGCCAGTCCTCAGAACCAATGCTATTTACTACTCTTGAAAGATAATTAATCTTACTCCTACTGTTCTTCAAACCATGTAAAGCTTCAAAATCTCAATATTTTCAAAGTAGTACAAACTACAAAATACTAATATAGTAATTTTGGGTGTGTGTGTGTGGGGGTTGAGGGCTGTCAGTTGCATTTGTCTTGAAACATTTTCATGTTATACCTGCAGTTGTTGGCAGAGAGTGTCTTAAAAGTAGGACATGTCGCCTGTACTTAATTGAAACTTTTGATTGATGGCACCCGTAACAAACCTGAAGTTGATATAGTAGGTAATCTTCTTGAGAAAACTCTTATTCAGTGGAATGTCTGCTAGTAACTTAGGTGTGGTAGGCTTCCGTTCTGCCGACACCCATTCACATACGTAGGTGACATGATGAACTGAGCATTTGTCTCTGTCTCCATCTCACTCCATTTCATCTATGGACCAAACATGAACGAACATTATGTATACAATCTTACAAAAGAAAGATTACTGATAGTACTCCAGCACAAAAACATAACACAATAGCCAGCCATGAATAACACATGTAAAGCTACTTTGGCTAATTATTAGCGCTACAGTACACTTACCATTCACACACACACACACTGCAAATGACAAACTCTCAGCAGGATAATTAATTTGTTCTTTTCCTTTATATTGCACAAGAGTTACTGAATACACAAAAGAAACTGATTATAAGGCTACATGAAATCAGCATGTGCAAGTTCGGACTAGAGAAAACTAAATTTTGATATAAACATTATATATATATTTTTAAAGTGAGGCAAGTGTACATGTAGGGTGTTTACAGTAATATCTGTACAATTTAAATAACTTTTTGTGAAATGTGATGTGTTGACAGCCAAATAGTATTTCACTTACTCATACAGGCTCATGTGATGTTGTGTCCATATGTTGCTGTGACTCCACTTGTTGATCTTGTGCAACTGACTTTGATGTTGATTGATGGAGCTCATGTATACCTGGGAGTTCACCAAGAGATGCTAGGGCACTGTAGGAATTTTTTTTAAAACATGTTCACATGAATGTTTGGATATGATGTTAAAGGGAAGGTACATCACTGGTTATTACTTGATTGCACAATTACTGAATTATTTATTACCTACAGCTAACGAAGTTAAACAATTATTCAACTTATTGTGTTCTTATTTTAAAGAAAACTGAAAAACAAAATATACACATTTACTAATGTTTTCCTAAAGAATTATGAAGGGTTTTCACACTTTTCTCATGACTTAGACTCCCCATTGAGCTCAAACTTTAACATATTCATTATTAAACGATCTTCATTCAAAGTAAGTAACATACCGATAACAGCTGTTATGATGTTGTACTTTCCTTTAAGAGGACAACGGTCACGATCAACAGGGCATGGAATCGGAGTGCTAGTTTTAGATTACCTCGGTGACTGAAAATAATACCCCACATGATAAGGTCATATTATCAATGCTGCTGAATAAATGAGCCAGTAAGTTTCAGTCACTGTGTTCATCTTAAACTTGAACACCGATTCCATGCCCTGTTGAAAGTCTGTTTGGTCGTGATGTTGTCCCTTTAATATGGACAATTTAACATTAAACATGCACAAGGAGGGGGGGGGGGGGGACCTGAACCTGAACTACATTTTTTCTAAATGAGAAATTTTTTCAATAAATCTGATTTCTTTTTAAATAAAAAAAAATATTTACATAAACTAAGTTTTCTATAAAAACAAAACAAAAATAATAAATGGGATAAAAAAAAATATGAATTTATTCTACCTTGGCAATGCTTTGTAGATGTGAATAGTGGAATGGAATCAGGCTGAACTCTACATGGTGTTGATGCAAGTAAAAATACTGGCAGTGATGTTTTCTCATACCTATAAAACAAAACATAACAGCTAATGAAATAATGGTGGATATGATGGACATGGTGCATATTCAAAATTCGTACTCGTACTCGTACTCGTACTGGAAATAATGGTACCTGATGCTATTTCCTCCAGACCATGTTTGAATTTTCACCATCTTCCCCATAAAATACATTGATGGTGGAAATTACAACTACTTCACTGGAAATTGTTCTGCTTTCTAAACATATATCTCATAATTATCATGTCTGTATTGTAAACATCATCACAATATCATTGGGCCTTGGCTATAGGAACTATCAAAATAATGTAATGGCTAACAGAAATTCATCATAAGAGTTCAGCATACAGCCACACAAAAAGCCTACAAGTATTATCAAACAATATTTCTCTTTATTACTCTTACCTGTCCAACAATCCTACAAATGCGACATTATTCATGATATCATCATGGTCACCATCACGTTCAACAATCAAATCCCCTGAGTGTTTGCCATCATTTGAGGTTGGCTGGCTCCGTCAATGGTCGCCAGGCATACGTCGTTTTATTGCCGTAGACGGTGAGCCTTTCTTTGCCCAGCCCGCTCGGTCTAAATTCTGGCGTTGATTTTGACGGATGGCCTTCCAAACTGAACAGTTTTTGTCACTTTTTTATTGGCGTTGATATGACGAAGGGGCTGTGACGATGTTCCGGAATGAATGCGTCATTGTTGTTTCCAAAACTAAACTCGCTGTCAGGTATCATACTATTCAAAATACCCGACACGAAAAGCACCACAGTGGTCGAGACCCGCTTTACGCTCCACGCGAAAAGTGTTGATATATTTATGGCCTAACCAGCAGGCTCACGCCTCGGGCGCTTGGCCGCGCTGGCGCCCATGGCTGTACTGGTACAGTCTTGGTTCGGTTCCCGGTGTCTCGGGAAAGTGCCACGACTTTCGTCTTTTTGTCGATTTTGACAATTTTCACCCATTGTTTCAAAAATCATTTTCACTTTTGTCAAGAAACAAAGAAATATAAAAAAAAATAATTCTTGAATTTGGTACAGTAATAAACATTTTAAACGTCTGAAAGTGCGACTATTAATTTTGTCCTCGTGAGTTTTCTGGACAAATTTTGGTCGAAGAAAGTCACATGACATTGGTTTTTGTACAATAACAGAAAAACGACACATCTTTCAGGAGTACTTGTGTGGACAATTATATTCTACTTTTGAAAGATCTTTCCAACCATGTATGTAAAACAATGAAATATTGAGGGGCGTTTTTTATCGCCCAATTTCGCGCGACAAAGGCGGTGTGTACCTTTAAGTTATAGCGATATTCATTCCCTGTTCTGCAAAAAAAGTTGGCGAGCGGCCAGGCGCCATCCATGATGAGTCATCAGTCTGGGATTCACCTCACTTGTACGCACAGTAAACGGAGCCGGGATCAGACTGGCGAGGTTTTGTTTACGCGTTGTCAGCCGGCGATGCATGAGTCATCGGTCTGGGATTCATCTCACTTTACACGCATTATTTTTATTTATTTATTTATTTATTTGAACATACACTTTTAAAACAGTGGCACATAGGCGGTGCGTTCAAAAATACATCAAAAAGAACTACTGAAAACAATATATACCAACAATATTATAATATTAATAGTATTATTATGTGAAAGGAAAAAACATACGGTCCTACATGGTCCACCGACTCCTCCCACCCTGCAAACACGTTCCAATTCTAAACATTTGAAAAAGACTAGAAATCACCGTAGCTAAAAATGTTCAGAACCCAAACAAGCCTACAAGGTAAGTGCAGAAAAGTAAACATAAACATGCAGGCGGGGCCCGTAAAAAAAATGCATTTTAGTCCCAAACACTTACAAGCACACTAATTTAATACTTTAATAATAAGATTGCGACGTTATACGGCTAGCTCGCACGTATACGACAACGGCGAAATCCATTCAAAATCACTCTGCCGTGACTTGTTTTGAATATATTCCGCCTCCACGAACCAGCCGCGTTGAAACCGCGATCTAAACTTAAAACATACCATACACATACTTAGACCTACACAGGCCTACATATGCGCGACATTTGCACACTCATACCCATATAAAATATGAGATGAAACAAAAATATAAAATAGATATTTACATGTAATATACAAATAATAACACAGCATCGTAGATTGTAGTACATAACTAGTCACTATTCGATTTCAATACATTTCTTGTCTTCCAAGCGCGCTTTATAAAAGATTTACAGAACTTGTCAAAAATATAACCTATATTTACTGCATTATTTACATAGGATAAAGGTGTGCTACCAAGCGTAAGACTGTATTTAATATCTAGATTACCAGAAATAAATAGTTCCCAAACATCAACACAATCGTTTCTGAAAAGGTTATCTTGAAGCTTAGTATACTCATCGGATCTAATTGAGTGGAGCGCATGACAAATAAATAGAAAGTGCTTCACATCTTCATCTCCATTATTGCACAGAGTACATGTCCCATCAATATCCGGTGTCCACCTACTGATTTTGCGGTCAAGTGGAAGGGTATTACTATTACTATTAGAGCGAATTTTAAATTTCAAACACGCGCCGTGAAAATCGGTTTTATCCAAAAGATAAGCCTCTAAGCCCGGATTATCTTTAATGGTCATGGAAACTGAGCCGGGATCAGACCATGATCAGACTAACCAGGCTTTTTTTTTACGAGCGTGGCCACGCACTTGTCACAACCACAACAAGTTCGTTAAGTTTGAAGGCATATTTAAAAAAATCTTATTTAATTTGGCATCAATGGCAACTAGTTTTCAGATTGATTGGGTTAAAGAGTAGGCTGGTTTCTACAGATTCTCCAAAAATGATTTTAAAAATTGGCCAAATACTTTTCAAGATACACTTCCTTGAAAATGGACAGTTTTTGTATAATGTTATTGAACTCCCAAAGGGACCACAGGACACCTTGGAGGAGGTTATGTACGTAACCTAATTCATGACCTCTAACTAAGTCTAAGTAACTCTGGAATGCTGGCCTGGGCCGATTTTCTTCAAACCAAAAGCCGATTTTCTTTAACACAGTGCAGACCTGTTAAGTTGTGGTTGATTTTTTGGATTGTCATCCCTACTTACATGTTTAACCATGTTTAACTATCTAGGCACCCCCCAAAAATGGTGATTTTACTTACATTTTATATTTCATGACATATAGGCCCGAAAAAATTACAAGACGATCGTCATTGTGCAGGTTTCAACGAGGACGGCCATCTTGAATATGAAGAGTGGTGTTAAACGGGAAAACAACTTGCGCGCGCAACAATTTTACGACGGCTGTTTTATGTGTGCTCATACTTGCTGTATTTTAGCGCGCGAAGTATTCCGTTTCAGGGTTGTACGTGTTGTCGGTTGTCAGAGCATTTTTTGGGGCAAAACATGTGATATAACTAATTTAAAAATAAAATATATATAATTAAAAAGATAATTTAAAAAACAAAAATCACAGATTATTTCAGGAGAACTTTGAGCAGCCGAGCTGGTGTCTTCACTTGACGAAAGGGCACTAATTAAGTGTATAATGCTGCTCACTGAGTGAAAGTACTGAAACTATACTATAGGGGTCAAAATCTTTAAGTACAGATGCTAGCTTTGGCTTAAATAAACAAACAGGGGTCTACACAGCTTAATTTAAGACATTGAAATAACCCGGGGGAAGACTCTTATTTGAAAATAAACCACCTTTGTACTGGAAGTTACCTCCTTTATATTCTCACAAAACAGATAAACATGAAAAATTGTAAAAATATTATCTGTACTATATTACATAGATATTACATAGACTATATTCACAGATAATTTGTCGGATAAAACAATCATTCTGGGTGATTTTTTTTTTTTGTTTTTTTTGTTTTTTATGGATTTACAAAAATGGTGGAACCATATAATATTGTTATTATTTATAGTAATAGTATCGTAACACTATAATATTTCATATATTTAAATTATTAGTGAAATTTTTATTTTGTTTAAAATTTAAATTTAAAATTAGTATTAAACTACTTGTAATTAATAATAGACTATTTATTACATTATCATTTTATTTTAATGAACATTCTCTCTTGTTTTATGTACAATGCAAGTACAGTTAAATAAACTGGTATATAATAGTTAAAAGGGGATGAACTTACCATGCAATACGGTTAATTAGATAAAACTGCTCGATGTTAGTTTCTTGAAAGTATATCGGCGACATCCGGCGCGTGGTCATATCTCTGCGCGCTAAAATACAGCAAGTATGTGCACACATAAAACAGCCGTCGTAAACTTGTTGCGCGCGCAAGTTGTTTTCACACTCTTCATACATTCGAGATGGCCGTCCTTGTTGAAACCTGTACAATGCCGATCATCTTGTAATTGTTTAGGGCCAAAATTTCACAAAATTTTAATGTAAGTGAAATCACCATTTTTTTGGGGGGCGCCTAGATAGTTAAACATGTAAGGAACGTATCTAGTCTGTCAAAATGGTTGGAAATATCGTCAATTTCAGCGTCTGGAATTAAAAGGAAATGCCGCCGTTAGCGGAAATCATACCAACGTGTGGCTCTGGATACGGGTACGTGTCCAAGCCACACTCGTGGGGCAAGCCATATCTATGCACAGACTCGCCCTCGTCACGAGTCACGCGTTGCCCGTCACGCTTCGCTTAGTTATCATGCGTTTTTTTTCATACAATTTTTACAACTTTCCAGATGTGACTTACGTTTCCAAGTAGATAAGATGAAAATCCCGTAGTTTCGTCGTCTGCAGAAAGCAACAGTGGTTTCTTTAAAAAAAATTATTAAGTTGTTTTTTACTTTTATAATTTTTTTGTATTTTTTATGTTCCAAAGGAACGTTTTATTTTAAATGGGGTTGTGTGAACGAATTCACGATACACACAACACTCCGCGTTAATGGTGTAGAGGAAATGATTACGCTATTCATTTTGAAGCAATATTACTACGCGTGACGTCATTTCATCCGCCACAAAATCTGATTTATTTTGTCTCTTATTTTAAGAATTACAAAGATTTATGAGAAAAATTTTATGAGAAAAATCCACTTCTGTAAAGAATAATTTTTTTTTAAATCAGCTATGATTGAAATGAGCAGTGAGTTGAAATAGTTTGAACATCTGGTGGGTGGGCTTTATTTTGTGAAAAGGTAAGGCGGTTTATGGACTAGTCTCTTACGGATGCTTTTTGATGTTGCACAGTAAGTAGTCTTGATTCAAGGCCAGGTTGACAATCATTAAAGCCGCTGATAGAGGGCGCTATTTATTCTGATTAGTGGACCAACAAACCATAGGTCGCTCGGCGTTCTTTCTCTTTGAATAAACCTAGTTGTGTTATACCTATTATGCGAGAGCTTGTCCTTAAATATCTTGACGAAACCATGCGAATGTCTGAGCATGATTCACAAAAGCCATCACAGTGCAAATCTCCATATATGCAGATGATTAGCCAGAGGGGGTTGGGGTGCGTGTGGGGGTGTGACTGTGTGTGACAGGGTGTGACACCTCTCCAACCCCTTTATCGATTCTCAGTCGGAAAAGAATCCAACAAATTAAACCATCAAAAGCATGCTTTTGGTTTTTGCACCTGAGGTGATTTAATTCAGTCGGGGGTGGGGGGGGGGGGTGGGTGGGGGATTTGTAACGTCTACCCCCTCACACTGGGTTTGGCGATTCCCCCGGCCCTCGTTTCGTTCGGCGTGGCGCGAATTAGTTTCGGGGAAAAACTGTTCACGCCTTGCTCCCCCTCAAAAAATGTTCACGCATAGCCCCCCCCCCCCACCCCAAACAAAAATTAAATTCATGCCTTCCCCCTCAAAATGTGTTCATGTCTCTCTCTCGTCCGTCCGTCCGTCGGCAAATTGGCAAATTGGCTTCCACATGCACCCCCCGACCCCCGTCATTATGCCTTGTGGCATGTAGGTCTATGGATCACACGATTGTTATAGTAGTTGAATCTAAACAATGACTGCTTCACCAAATCACACAAAAAATAGAACGCCAATGTAAGATTGTAAATTATTTAGTTTCACAGAATCAACATTTCCAACACTATACCTGAAGTTCAAAGGAATTATTTTTTCCAAAACTACATTTTTTGGTGGGGGGAGAAATCTGACTATTTTGCCACCCTTGGATGGCAAAGAAATTTACTATTTTGATCGTCTCATGAATTTAATTTGTTATAATGTATAATAGGCTATTTCCTTTGTTTACTTCTAAAACTGTTATTATCCTTGTTGAAAACATGTAATCATTTAAAAATGAACGCCTAATTCGCGAGATTTCATTGGCACAGCGTCCGTGTGAAGCTATCTATTTATTTATTTGTTATGGGATGGGCGTTACTGCAATGGGGCTTTTTTGGGGGGGGGCATTTTCATTCGGGGCGTTTTGTGGGAATAATGACTGGATGCCGTGTTAATGCATACATCGATCATTTTATTTTAAATTAATTCATTTTATTTAATTCATTTTATTTTAATTTCATTTCGTCTTACAGGTAAATAATTATACATACAATGGTCCACACGGTCTATAAAACACATCAAAATAACACAAATTGCACAGGATACAAATGTATTTTAAAAAGAGGCACTCAAGGTCAAATTCAGTTTTGTGATGCATTCATTTACCAAGAGATAGAGTCCTTATGAAAGTGGAAAATGCCACAGTTTCTTACCTCACAATAAAACGGTGTAAAATGCCATTGTATTTGATACCCTTCCAGTGCGAAATTTGTTAACATCCAAAAACATCCAATGACGTCACATTTTACACATTTTTAGTTCATTCCTGAATCTCCCCTTTCCTTACCATAGGCGACATTAGTCGACTGCACTGATACCCCCTCTTCCTTACCATAGGCGACTCATGGAGGAAGATTTGGGCGACTTTAGTCGACCAAGCTTTCACACAAAAAAGCACTCAAGCAGGCTTGAGTGCTTTTTTGTGTGTAAGCTTGGTCGACTAAAGTCGCCCAAAGCACAAAGGCCATTTGTTATAAAGCTGTAGTTTTGTCCATGTTCACCCTCCATACCAAAGCTTACAGTGGTTGGAAAGAGCAAGATCGGATCTTTCCATTGATGGTGAAATAAAATAAGGTTGCTATTATACAATCCCTTCAAACTGGAGTGGAAAGATCCGAAATGCCAAACACCTACGGAGCGCCATGTGTTTGTGTACAAAAAAGTGTTTGAGTTTACAGATCACACTGAGGAAACAAAGACCAAGACCTTGGACATTTATTGACCGATCTTAATGTTTAATGGATTTTATGAAAGGGAATTCAATAAGTAAGATATTTTTTATTATTTATTTTGCTGTAAAACGATATCTTCAAGGTGATAATAGAGTTTGTAAAATTGGCCTTTGAACACAAGCTTTCTGTTATGTAAGAATGTGTGCTTCACGCTTGAGTGGTCAAACAATGCGGTCACCAGCGCTTGTTTATGTCAAAACAATTCGGTTACTGAATTCGGCGATGAATCATTGACTTTTTGACGAACGAAAAATTCCTGTATGGAATGTACAGTACAAACCTATTTATTGCTGACATCCAATGACGTCATGTTTCAAATTTCGCACTGAAAGAGTAAAACTAAAATGACATCCGGATACCCGACCGAAACGGTGATTACCCGGTTCGATTTTTCGGTTCCAATTACCCGTAAACGACTTTTTAAAATTCGGACTTTAACATTTGAGCGGTGCAAACAGAAATCTGTGACTCTTGAACAATGCACTTGTACAGACAATTATTTTAACATTCAAAGCTCTCAACGGCCCAAGCACCAAACTACCTATACGTGAACTGATTTGCATCAAGGAACCTTCGCGTACTCTAAGATCAAATGCTGCCATTACTCTTAAACGTAAAACTGTGAACACCGTCACTTACGACCAGAGATATTTTTTCTTATGCTGCTCCAGAACTCTGGAACCGGCTTCCAACACATATTAGAAATTCAAATTCTCTGGATCAATTCAAGAATTCCCTCAAGACTCATCTCTTCAGCTTGTAACTTTTTATTGTTTCTTTTTTTTCCAGTTACCGTACCAGATGACAACTGCACGCTTGCCAGCGTTGGTCAACTTGTTGTTCGGTTTGTCAGGCACGGGCAGGCGTTTCAGTTGCTATCCGAGTTTCTCATCATATTACGTATTTTTCATGCCTTATAATTGTATTTACATATTGTGTAGTAATGCCATGTACAGCGCTTTGGAGTCTTGTCATAGACGGAATGCGCTTTATAAATGTGATTTATTATGTGTTCGGCTTTTCAGCCGAACAACTATTGTTATTGTTCCGTTTTTAGGTGTTCGGCTTTTCAGCCGAACAACTATTGTTATTGTTCCGTTTTTTTTTTTTACTTCTACTTCTTCTCCTTAACTCTTATCTACATCGAAAGTGCAAGTTAACAATTTCCAAAAACCTTAAAAATTTACA
>CM055826.1:14963729-15036229 GCA_029582265.1 Zoroaster sp. YZ-2022
CGAATTTGTGATTTATTGTGATGCTTGTAGAGGGGTGTATATACCCATGGAGGAAGGAAACCTCCTCCATGATATACCTGTGGTTATCGGCTCTAAAGCAGTCATGCATGAATGAAAAAAATAATCGCGATATTATCGAAAATCGCGATATATGTTCACGATATATCGTGGATGAAAAAAATCGATATCGCCCAAACTTACCGCAAACAGTCTTTACTTATTGTTATTTTGAGCAAATCTTTTTGAAAAAAAAAAGATATTTGTTCAGCCTCTTCAAAATGTTCAAAATAAAATGTTTTGAGATAACAAGGGAGATCCCTACTATACAGACTTACTGTACATTGGTGGGCACAAATTAATGTTGGTATCAAAAACATACATATCTCATCATTTAATATCAAATTATGAATACACAACTTGCATAGAATTTAACAGAGTACAATCATTACATAATAGCTCGACTTCCATCCCCTTCACCCAAAAATCCTACTCAGTCTTTGAGTCTTTCTAGGCTATGTCTCTATTTAACAGCAATTATTTAAAGGTGACCAGGCTACCTTTCCAGTAGCATATTTATACCACGGGTGTGATTTGACACCCGTAAAAAAAACAGTAAAAAAAATCCTGAAAAAATGGATAGCGGGCCTGGGTCTCCCTTTGGTCTAGAGGACAAAGCCCCCTGAACCTCCTGGATGTTTCATTTCAGAGGATTTACAGACTATCCACACAGTGGCGCACCCAGGATTTGATTGGGGGGGGGCTCAAAATATTTTTATTTGAAATCCAATATGGGGGAAGAGACATGGCTGACCCAAACCATAACCGCTGGCGCGCCGCTGCAGCCATGTCCCTAGTCGTGCTCGTCAGTGAACCTACGGCACATGTTAAATGTTTCCTGGTGGTTTCTAGTCATAAAAAGAAGACATTATGGCATGATTCGGACTCGTAGGGTTTTACCTTCCATATAATTTCCTCCTCTTGATGTAAAGAACTTGAGCTTGTTTCGTCTGCAAGATTTCTATAGTTAAATACTTTCATTGCGTGGACGTAAAGTTTGTGATCATTCCGGGCGGAGCTAAATTTTTTTCAAACACGAATTTGGCGGCAAAACCAAATCCCAATATTATCCAATCGGTGTTTGCTAAAAGAGTGTCACATAATCTTTGTAAATTAAAACCCAATCCTGGGCCATTGTGTACAAACTGGAAAGGAGTTGATTATAATGCGGGCGTGTTTAAATTTTACGAGTAACCTCAACGACAGTCAACGACCTCAACAAGAGAAACGGACAACAGAAAATGAAAATAAAATTAAGTAAAGCTGCTCCCTGATCAGGGTGCACCATGGCAGGGGGGGGGGGGGAGAATGTGTAAAAATGCTTGTTATATATACTGGTGGCCCTTCAAGCTTACATAATAATAATAATAATAAAAATAATGTGTGGATTTATATAGCGCACGTATCCACCAACTAAGTGGTGCTCAAGGCGCATTATATTATTATCCCTGCTCATAAGGCTCATAAGGCTCATAAATCATTCCTGAAACCATCTCAGCTCCCTGGGGAGTATACAGCTCAATTGCTGCCATTTCTAGCGCATATAGAGCAAACCAACTCTGCCTTCACAGGTACCCATTTAACCCCTGGGTGGAGAGAAGCAATTATGATTAAATGTCTTGCTCAAGGACACAAGTGTCACGGCCGTGATTCGAACCCACATTCTGTTGCTAACACCAGAACTTGCCGTAAAATATAATAGTGAGTGGAATAAATGGAAAACTTTTGGAGGGGAGCTTGAGTCTCCTGAGTCCCCATCCCTTGTACCACTGCCCTATACTCCTTGCCGAACTCATCTGTAGACAAGACTTGGGCTCAGATTTTGCTCTCTTTCCTGGCTCCTTCTTTAAAAAAATAATAAAACATCAGCGGGCCCTTGGGGGCTCGAGCCCCCCAAGCCGCCCCCCCCCCCTTGGGTGCGCCACTGTATCCACATCCCCACAAACAAAGAAACTAGAGGTTTGGACACAATACAGGCTACTTCTCTTCTTTTGAAAAAATGTTGAGGCAAACGGAGATTTGTAACAAAAATCCTGAAATCAGGAAAAATTCAGATAGCAAGCTGAACTTTGACCCCCTTGAACTTTCTGTCCAGCATCTTCAGGTTCGGATCATCTGCTGTGCGTTCCTCAGATTCTTGATGAGGTCTGGGCATAGGCTCAGCCTGTGCAGAGTTCTGAATGCCTTCAGTCTGTCTGCAGACTTTTCAAAGTCTTGCGCCTTCTTTCTTGCGACCAAGACAACCTGAAAGTTAACAACCTGAACGTTAGTTTACCAGTGTAATTACATATTAAAGGGTTCATCGAGTTGACGCTACTCAAGCCGTAACTCTCCAGCGACTCCTCCAGACGTTGTGGCCAAAGGTTATTTCAATGCTTGAACTTGTTTCTGACACCCAGCACGATTTTTGGGCAGCACGATTTTTGGGCAGCACGACTGTTTTTAAGGACGATGGTGTCAAGTTCATCTATGATCTGTGAAATGTCGATGCAGTGCAGGCCTCCGCCCTGTCGATGTCGGAAGGGTTCTGATGCCTGGTTTTTGTTCATATTGAAGCTATATAAACGTTTTTGTAAAAAATCCACCTTTACAAGACCAAAGATTCTAGAATGCTTTAATTGATAACCATTGAAATTAAAGAGTTGGATTAGGAATACTAGCTCAAGAAAGCAATTGTAGATGAACAAACCATGAACAAACCTTGAACACATTTGAACTTTTTAGGAAAAAAATCCACCATTTACTAAGTTTGGGCGATAACATGATAATATCGAATATCGTGATACCTTTTTTTATTCAATTACAATATCGAGAACCTATTCAAGTTATCGAGATATCGGCAAATCCCAATTGAAAAAAAAAATGCCATTGTGAGCCAATTCCATGGAAACAAAATTAGGACAGTTATTTCAGCTTTCGGAAGTGAGAAACAAAAGCAAACTACTTCAGAAATATATATATACACACACTACATGTATGCAAACGAATTTGCGATTTATTGTGACGCATATAGAGGTGGACGTACATGTGGTTGTGTATCTGTGGTTATCGGCTCTATAAAAGCAATCATGCGTGAATGAAAACAAATAATCACGATACTATCGAAAATCATGATGTTTGTCGATATGTGTATGAAAACAAAAAAAACGATATCGCCCAAGCTTACCATTTACAAGACCGAAGACAACTTGCCCTCAGGTGGTTCGTGGTGGGTGCCATATTGAAATAGCTGGTACACAAATTATTAAGTTACTACACGCTTTAGTTGGTACCTGGCGGGTGCCACATCGAAATAGCTGGTACACAAATTATTAAGTTACTACACGCTTTAGTTGGTACCTGGCGGGTGCCACATCGAAATAGCTGGTACACAAATTATTAAGTTACTACACGCTTTAGTTGGTACCCGGCGGGTGCCACATCGAAATAGCTGGTACACAAATTATTAAGTTACTACACGCTTTAGTTGGTACCCGGCGGGTGCCATATCGAAATTGCTGTTACACAAAATGTTACTTTGTGCTTTATTTGCACACCAAAGACCTTACAAAGAATCTACTGACCTCGTCTGGTAAGTCGGCAAGTCTAGCGGCGTTGAAACCATAGCTCTTTGGACAGGCCCCGCCAACGAATTTGTACAGGAATGTGATGGTCTCTTGGCTTGGGTCATCCTCGCTCTCATTCTCCACCATGCAGGCCTAAGGGTAAATGGGAGAAAGGTCAAGGGTCAACCCTCTGGAAAGATTTCTCTGGATTCAAAATGAAGGTCTACTTTTTTGTCTGCCTGTGTCCATTCTTAACAGTACACCATACATTATACGTTTATAATTAACCCTTCTGTGACTGCAAGAGTCAAAATCAGTCAAAAATGTTGATATACTTGCCAAGGTATATCTAGTGCACTTAAAAGTCGAACACTGTCAAACCTTACGTGTAGTAAGTACATTTACAGGTTAAAATGAGTTGACCGGTTTTGACTGGTAAAAGCATTGTCTTGTATTGTTCAGGATGGTCAAAATGACAGTAAAAACCAGTCAAAAATGCCCCTTGTGTGCACATTTGGATCAACAGTCAGTTGACTGGTTTTGACCTCTGTAGCTACTTGCCACTAAAGTGCAGCTATAGTAGGAGGGTTAATTTGTATTTTGTATTTGTAATTTTATTCTGAAATTCTACAAAAAGCCTTAATCCCAGACTTTCACAGCAAGTCAAAGACTCAAAATGTTCAATCTGTTCGGTAATGATGTCAAACCTTTCCTTAGGGGATAATATTAGGGACAGTCAAATAAATAAGACCTTTAAGATCGCCTCTTACCATATGACCGAGTCGTATGTTGGTGTCGTGACCAAACTCCTCAACAAGAGAGTGGTAATGAGTTGAAAACAGAGTTCGGCATTTGATGGTCTCGGACAACTCCTTGACGACGGCGCTGGCAATGGACGTTCCGTCGTAGGTAGCCGTACCGCGTCCTGTTGGCAGGCGAGATGAAATTAAGAAAATAAATTCCTGATTCAGGCCTGGAATTTTATTGTAAGGGAGAGCACTTCTATTTGAATATCAGAATGTCTATGGGAACATTTTTAAGGGACACCAGGGCAAAAACTAAAGAGTGACCAAAATGCCCCAAATTATACAAAATATAAGTGGAAGTACAGTAAGGTTTGCAGTCGCACCATGGAAACAATCTCATAGTAGTTGTGATAATTATTGGTTCTGAGAAGAACCGGTGGTGAGAAACTCAATATTTCAATCAGTATGCTGTGACTGTCTTCAGGATATACAAAATATGTTTGAAGGAAGTATTTACCGAGTTCATCCATCAGGACCAGAGAATGACGTGTTGCGTGTTGCAGAATACTTGATGTCTCACTCAACTCAACGAAGAAGGTACTCTCACCTGAAAAAAAAACACAATTAAATTTGTTAAAAACACAATACAGTTATTCTCAGAACCTAAACATCTAGGTACCCCCTTCATCATGAAGATTGTGTTGAACTAATAATAATAAAGATTTATAGCGCGCACATATCCACCCTGCTGGGCGCTCAAGGCGCGGAAACAAAGAAAAAACATGAATACAAACAATATACAATGATAGCATAGGGGAAAAAAATTAAATTATGTACCGAGATACATGTACCTACAATGCAATTACAAATATACATCATCTTTGAAGAGTTGTGACATAAGATGAGTTTTAAGCATCGACTTAAATCTGGTTATACTATGACAAGATTTGAGTTTAGTTGAAGATGATTCCAGAGTCTCGAGCTGCGACAGAAAAGCGACCTATCACCCCAGTTCCGTTTTGAAGTTGGTTCCTTTAGGAGTGACATGTTGCTGGAGCGCAAATTGCGTGATGGAGTGTAGCCTTTAAGCAGTTCAGAAATATAAATTGGAGCAATGTTATTGAAAGATTTGTGAACAATTAGCATAAGTTTAAAAACAATTCTCTGTGAAACAGGAAGCCAGTGCAGTTCTTTCAAGATTGGCGTGATATGGCATGACTTTCTGGACAAAGTCACAACACGAGCTGCTGTGTTTTGTATGCGCTGAAGACGAGATATTTGATTCTGGGAGACCGCATTCCCGTTATCGAGCCTTGATGTGACAAACGCATGTATAATTTGTTCAGCAGCACTTTTATTCAAGTATTTCCTAATTCGGCTTATATTTCTGATATGAAATGATGATATGCGAACAATGTTGGAGATATGTGGTTTTAAAGTCATTGTCGAGTCTGAAATAATTCCATGCATTAACCCACCAGTCTGTGCCCACGGTTTCACAGAACCTGTTATACCAGTCTGTGCCCATGGTTTCACAGATCCTGTTATACCAGTCTGTGCCCATGGTTTCACAGAACCTGTTATACCAGTCTGTGCCCATGGTTTCAGAGAACCTGTTATACCAGTCTGTGCCCATGGTTTCACAGAACCTGTTATACCAGTCTGTGCCCATGGTTTCACAGAAGCCGTTATACCAGTCTCTGCCCATGGTTTCACAGATCCTGTTATACCAGTCTGTGCCCATGGTTTCAGAGAACCTGTTATACCAGTCTGTGCCCATGGTTTCACAGATCCTGTTATACCAGTCTCTGCCCATGGTTTCACAGATCCTCATTACGTGTCCACCCCTTTAGAAGCCGACCCGACCAAACCTTATATCTGGTCGGGTCGCTATTCACGGTTTTGGGATTTTTCTAAAGGAGAAATCAGCAGTGACTCTGGGGGATTAAGATTGTTATCACCACTAACCCCATAATGAGTTTGATAAAGGTATGAAAGCGATCCTGCCTGAAGGATTCCACGTGAATTTTTTCCAACAGAATACGAAGACATAAGTTGGTATAAGTATCAAAATAGTTACACTTGTGAAAAGTTTTATGGTTTTTGTTTTTGAACACTAAAAATCAATAAAGGAATGGCAGAGAACGATTATTTTTGTATATGGAGAGTTTGTTTCCTCGGCTGCACTTGCGTGCGCACTGATACTGTGTTTAGATAAGGTTGTGCTGCCGGTTAAATTAGTACTGTCTTGAACAAAATAATCTAATGAATTGCTTACATCGTTTGAGGTAAAATTATTCTTTCAATGTCTTGTAATATAAAATTACGACATCGTCTTACAATCGAAAATATACGGCTTTTAACCTCTGCGATGGCCGGCAAAATGTACGACAAAATGCGCGATTTTATTGTTACTTATAGTCGGATGAGCACTGTTTTATTGGTGCGTGATAAGTCGGCCGGGCCCAGTAGCGTGGGTTTCGTTGTTTATTCCTGGTTTATCGCGTCATTTTGTGTCCGTGTTTTCCCTCTCTGAATGTTGACGCCACTGGAATACGCATCGGGAGAATTTGTTTTAACAAAGAAGTACATTATACAACGATTCGCTTTACACAACGGGGCACTACATAAAGAGTATTGATCACAACCAAATTCTCTACGTTCCGTAGACTGTGATTAACAGTCCCTACATGTATTTTTGTGTGTGTAGTGCGCGTGATGTATGCACCATAGTGCTAGCGCTGGACGAGAACCGACTTACTGTCAAGTCTATCTGCACACAGTCTTGGCGAGAGCAGGAACTTTCTATGCGATCGAGTTTGCAGACGATAGAAATGGCGCTCAAACTTACTTACGTCCAGCGTGGTTCCGCCGTGGATGGTAATGAAATCGACAAAACTATCAAAAATAAATGGAAATGGAATTGGTGTGATAAAGTTCTGTTTGCTGGTTCTGCAGACCAGCATCTAATCGGCGATTGTTTTCGTAAACTTCACCACCTCAGCATAATAAAACCAAGTCTTTGCAAGAACCGAGTCTTTGTAAGTGTTTGTAAGATTTGTTTTAATGTGTTGAAAATTATATTTTATTATATTGGACAGGTCATAATGTACACAAAATCTTGCCAAAATAACAGATGTTAATGAAGTTAATACCCAAAATAGCTATCCTTTAAGGATTTCATTTACCAAAATCCAAAAATTTCCCAGGATTATTATTATTTTTTTTTATTTATTTTTTTTTAAATCCAAATTACAAGAGATTTCAATGATAAAAATATCCAAAATAGCCATCCTATAAGATTTTCATATACCAACATCTAATATAAGCCTGGATTATTTTTTCCTTCTTTTTTGCAAAACTCCGTTCTCATGCCTGCTAAGCTGGGAGAGCATTGATCTGAAATATCTGCTTCATTTGAGGCATTACTTTGTTCTTCAGTGTATAGGTTATATTGGATAGTAAATCAATATTTAAAAAAAAAAAAGATTTGGGGTGGGTGGGTGGGTTGAATTGGTTGGTGGGTCAAAAGAATTTTTTTTTAAAACATCGAATTTTTTTAACATTGACTATTCTGAATGGCCCCTAAGTTAAAGTCAACTTAATCCAGTGATGACAGAATGTGCAAACTTGCACTTCTCATATTTAAGAAGGATATAAGGCAATTCAGTGAATACAATTTCTTCGTGTCTATGGTCATAGCTTTTGAAAGTAGTTCCAACAGTTTACCAGTCAGTTTTGTGGTCAACAGCAGGTTGTTTATTTAAGGGATTATAGGGATTATCTTGGCTGGACATCAGGACAGTGTGTTTACTTAAGGACTTCCCACTGAGGTTGAAAATGGTGTGTGAAACCAGCAAAATTCTCTAAAGGGCCGGACACGTCATGTATTATACCAGTCTCTGCCCATGGTTTCAGAGAACCTGTTATATCAGTCTCTGCCCATGGTTTCACAGAACCTGTTATACCAGTCTCTGCCCATGGTTTCACAGAACCTGTTATACCAGTCTCTGCCCATGGTTTCACAGAACCTGTTATACCAGACTCTGCCTACGGTTTCACAGAACCTGTTATACCAGTCTCTGCCCATGGTTTCAGAGAACCTGTTATACCAGTCTCTGCCCATGGTTTCACAGAACCTGTTATACCAGTCTGTGCCCATGGTTTCAGAGAACCCGTTATACTACTAGTCTGTGCCCACAGTTTCACAGAACCTGTTATACCAGTCTCTGCCCATGGTTTCACAGAACCTGTTATGCCAGTCTCTTCCCATAGTTTAAGAGAACCCGTCGATGCCCATGGTTTCAAACAACTCGTTATTAAACGACCTAATATATATCTATGGGTTATTTATTTCTGGGACCCCGTACCACCACTTACCAGAGAGTATGTTGTCTCTAGCGCCGAGCCGTGTGAAGACCCGATCCACGGGTGTGAGCCGACAGCCCTCGGCTGGTACGTAGCAACCGAGTTGTGCCATAATGACTATCAGGCCCGCTTGTCTCATTAGTGTGGACTTGCCACCCATGTTTGGCCCAGTGACGAGTACACAGCAACTGGTGTCAGTTTCTGATTGGTCGGAGTCGGTCTCCATGGCATTATCCTGTTTGAGTACAAATAAATGAGGCTAATGAATTTGTTTAATAAACAGATACAACACCGCTCTTTCTCTCTCTGTACATCTGTCAAGCTATAAGTAAAGTCCGTTGATTCACTCAAATCTATTTTAAAATCTCATCTAATGAAAATTTGTAAAGCACTTTAAAACGTTTGTATTGAGCACTAAATAAATGTAGTATGTGACCCGCTCTGGCAAAACCCGAAACTTCTTGGCATTTACCATAATGCATAACAGCCATGAAAAGGTCAAAAACTGACCCCAGGGACCAGTTTTCATGTCACCATATAGAGCATTTTCTCTAGATTTTGATGGAAAAAGAAAAATCCTGTAACGTTGTTGGGAACATTCCTAATTTTCACGGTAAATTTGGGAGGTCACTTTTGAAAAGTGGGTCCAAGTTTAGGGTTTTGCCAGAGCCAGTCACATATTATAATAATTATTATTTTAAAAAAATGTTTAAATTTAAAAAATGAGTTGGGAACAATTAATGTTACCAAAAAAAAAGTTTTAAGAATCAAAATAAAAGGACACAAACTTTGTTTTAAAAAAATCCAACAATGCAAATAAAAAAAGTAATGAATAGGACACAAAGATGCATGTGGTGCGTTCGAGTAGCTTCCCTGGGTCGACCTGGGTCTGACTCCAGTGCGTTCTAGTAAGGTTTGACGTCATTCTCAGGGCTCACCTGGGTCAGTCTCAAGTAACCTGCTCGCGAAGCAGGTCACTTGAGGCAGACCCGGGTAAGTGACGTGGCATGACGTCACTTTGAGAATATTCTGAATAGCCGCCATTTTTCACCACTTAAATAATGAATTTATGAGTAGAGACTGTTCTTGTACAAGAAGACATGTTGTTTTGTATGAGCCTGAGAAGTAATACAATCATTAGTTCCTTTTTTTTTTACCCTGAAAAGAATTATTTTCCGATCATTTGGTTGTACGATATTTTGTTTACAAAGTCCGTTTGATTAGCTCATGCTCGGGTCTCACCCATGTGACTTACTCAGGTTATCTCGGGGAAGCTACTCTGTCAGATTCCCTGTACCCAAATAGAAAATCACAGCACTGATTCTCAATACATGAAGGGAACCAGACTGGTTTTTTTTCCCCTTCCAGCCTCGGTTTGGCCATGTTGATTTTGATTTGGCTGTACTGTTATCAAGGTCCATTGGGAGAGAGAAAAAAAGTAGTTTCTTACGTCAGTAGTTCCAATGTAGGTGTTATTCGGAATGAAGTCACCTCCTGTGAATGTGCGACTGATACATGGATGGCGGCCATTTTGAATCGAGATGAATGGCTGCAGCAAATTAAGACAACAAATCTCTTATTAAAAGACAAGGGCCAAAGTCATGGTACAGCCAAGCCTTTGAGAAGCCCGGCCAGGCCCAGGCTTTTCCCCTGCCTACTGGCCTATATAATGAACTCTGCTTGCCTGGGCTAGACCTTCCAGAAGCCCAAGTTATGTTGATTGGCAGGTACTGTATTGTTACAGGATTATGACTCACAAAAGACAGATTAGGAGGCCAGGTAGCCTAGGACTGGCTAGGCTTCTCAAAGGCTTTGCTGTACCATGACTTTGGCCCTCCTCCCTAAGTCTACTCAAGGTGTTAGCCAGGATTTAGAAACAGGGTGTCCAAATTTGCTGGAAATTTCAAAACAGGGTGTCCAAATTGTTCACTTACAATACTTTTACATGTATTAAAATGACAAATGAAATAGGGTGACCAAAATTGAAACAGGGTGTCCAAAAAGACACCCAGACACCCCCTATGGCTAACACTATTGAGTCTACTACATTTATCACTACACCACAGTGACTAATTGGTCCAGAAAACCTGACCCGACATGTAAAAACATGTAAAACTAAAACTAAATTGTTTTCAAAAATTGTTTTCAAAATTGTTTTCAAAATTAATTGATTTAATTTTGCCAAAATTGTTTTCAAAAATTGTTTTCAAAAATTGTTTTCTTAAATTTGTTGCTTTTTTAAACAGCCTGTGTATCCCGGATACCGGATACCCGGATACCCAGATACCCGGCACAGCCTTAGAGTTTAGCTGCTTTAAATGAAAATTGCCATTTCACAACAACAGAAATTTGACCCACCTGCATGTTATGAGTTGGTGGGACGATGTCAGGCCGACACATAGGGCCATCGGCGGCCTGGCTGATATACGACAGACTCTGCAGGACATCAAGGACGGACAGACACTGGACGGCTCGATCCCAGTCAGCATAGCTGGTCAAGGAACGGACAAAAATTTGTCAGTGGTTACTTTCCTTGCCTTTCACCTCTACGGTCCAGGGATCAAATTCCACTCGGACCCGAGCTGACATGTGGATTCGATTTGCAGTCACTACAAGATTTCATTTTCCCTAGGGTTTTCCCTTGAATATTGTGACATATTTAATACTTAAATTCACTTTGTTTTCAAAACCAGGCAACCAAATCTAACTTAAATTGCACATAACCTTGAAAAAGAATTGGGCATCATAAATATATATTTTTTGAAATATGGATATTGTAAATTCTGTAGCAAATTTTTTTTGGGGGGGGATATAAAAAATTCCTTACTGTTCATCGAAGGCATGGAACACCCTTCTCATTGAGTCCCGTAGGGCCACGGTTCGCCTCTCCTCCTCGGCACAAAGATCCGCAAACATCTCCGTGATCTCTGACGTCCAGTAACGCTTGAAACCCTTCTTGGACGACTGCAAATCATAATCTTCGGGCGTGTGGCGAGAGAGGGCGCTCTCCGGGATTTCAAGTTGGAAGCGGTTCTTGCTGGTTCCCCAGTATGTGATGGCCTGGAAAGTGTGAAATGGGCACTAGTCATGATATGAAAGTCTGCGACCGTAACATTACATGTTCTACAAACTAGCTTGCATGATACCACTTTACACTGTTGGTAATCTCAAGCAACTAAGCCCCCTGAACTTCCTGGATGTTTAATTTTGGAAGATTTACAGACTCTCCACATCCCCACAAACAAGAAACTAGAGGTTTGGACACAATACAGGCTACTTCTCTTCTTTCCTTGGTGACTACTTCTCTTCTTTCAAGAAAATTTTGAGGCAAAGGGAGATCTGGTATTTACAATTAAATGATACACAAGGAAAGTTTCCATGGTCTGAAGTCAGTCGGAACCCGGTTTCATGGCAGGATTTTCAAATTCAAAAAGGTAGGATTTCCTACAAAAGTACTTGTATAACTATCTACTTATGATAAGTTCCGCTGTATCAGAATAAGCATTGTTTTTTGTAGTTAGGGTGATTACAGACTAATGATCTGACTCACCCTACATCCAAGCCTCTTGCGTTGTTTGTCCAGGTATTCATCCAGTTTCTGATTGGCTGACTTCATAGCAGTGATGGCGCTGTCGTACTCGGGATCAACGCCTTTAAACGGAACGATGGCGCCGGCTTCTTTGGCTTTCTTGTGGTCAAATGCATTCTGGGTAGACAAATGGATACCACAATTCACGTATGTACGGCATGTAACCAGAACTTAAGATTTATTAAGTTAACATCATTTCATTTCATTGAAATTTAAAACTAGAAAGGATTAATGATTTTAGAAAGCATGTCCCCTCAAAACTAAAACGTGACTTCCTCTGAGAAAAAAAAAAAAAAAAATTTTAGTCTTTGAGACTTTAATCTTAAATCGTCATGTGCCCGAAAGGAGGAGGTAACGAAAGTGTGACCGGCAAAAGGTCGGAAAGCAATTAATGTGCAAAATTGTGTTTCAAGAAAACTTAGTGTGAAAGTTTGGTCGTTTTACTGCCATTTTTAAGTCATTGTAGGAAAGTTAAATTCCGCACGGGAATGGAAAACATGTCTTGGGAGTAATTCTGAGAAATTCTGAGAAATCACAGGGCTGTTAAACTTGGAAACAGCAGTCGGAGGATCTCTCAGAGAGAGCATACCACCTTTTTAACATCTGGGAACTTTTCTTTGTCCACTCCAAAAAGCTTTATGGCACTTTTATATTTTTTTCCATTTGTGGATTATTAAGTGATTTTCCTTCCAAAGTTATGACACTTACCTCAAAGAATGCCAAGTGCTGGGTTAGATCAGGGAAACGTCCTCCCTCAGACCCCCTATCTCCCTCATCGACTAAGGTCAGCGTTCTCCTTAGAAGTTTAGACCTGACGGATCATCATCAAATAATGTCAATAATCGGTAGTTTAAAGGGGGCAACATCGTCACGATCAACAGGGTATGGAATCGAAATGCTAGTTCTAGATTAACTCAGTGCCTGAAAATAATACCCGACATGATAAGGTCACATTACCGTTGCAGCTGCATAAATGAGCCAATAATTTTCAGTCACTGTGTTATTCTTATTACACTATGAACAACTTCACCTTGAAAATACCCTGAAAATCTGTTTTGCCTTGAAATAACAGTTCACCGTAATTTCACTGCAATTTCACAGTGTCTCTTCCTCTCAGATATTGGCAATAATGTTCACGGTAAATTCATGGCAAATTCATGGTGCTCTCGAGAATTAATGAGCTGCCCCAAAAACTGCCACGAGAAGTTCATGGCATTTTCAGTGTTTTCACGGCGAAGGAATTCCAAGAGTATTTCATGGCAATTTCACGGTGTTGTGTCGTCATGAAATTGTCGTGAACTATTTATTTCACAGTAAGACAGATTTTCAGGGCATTTTCATGGTAAAGTTATTCATTTTTTAGAACATCGATACTATGCCTTGAAAGTCTGCTCGGATCATGAAGATACTACCCCTTTAAGCTTCTTTACAATATTAGCAAGAGGCAACTAATAAGGGAACAACAAGTTTGTCACGGGGTCTTTACTGCAGGATAAAGACTTCAGTTCGTGGCTATGTGTGAATGAGGTCCTTTATTACCTGTTGCCATGACCCCCAAGATTTTTATCCAGAGGGAAAGTTTTATTCACATTCAATTGAACCTCAAACAGAGTTTCCTGTGTATTTTTGGTTTTAGTAATTGAAAAATTATGGAAGCTTAAATGCCTTTAAGGCCCCCAAAAAAGTCTCTGGTTTCTGGTCATCGGTCGGCTTCAAAATCGATGCGGTGATGCGGTTTTTTTTGGTATTTTTTTTTTTTTTGGCAGCAGGGAATATACATGATACATTGTATACACGGGGACCAAATTTCCCATATACAAAGCATGGTGGCTAAGCGAGGCCTCACAAATCGGGCAAACGTTCATACGCCTATGTGAAAAAGTCATTTGAAGCACAGCACGGCACAATTCCAATTGATCCAGCAATTTTGGCTGCAATTGGACATCGTTTCATAGCAAAAAAAAAGAAAATTAAAAATGCCGACACTCGGGTCTGAGGTGACATGCGCGGAGACCAGAAACCGGAGACTTGTTTTTTGGGCCCAAGTCCTATCAGGCAATTTCTTTAACAAAATTTATATTGGGAATGTTTTTTTTCATCTTATAGTTATATAATTACAGTTAACAGAAACCGGAACAATGTTTTAATTGATGGAATTACTTACTTGAAGTTTGAAGTAGAATTCTTGAAGATCTGGATGATCTTGACGGCGGTCTGGAATCCGCCTAGTGCGATCAAGAAGTCTTGGATCTTACGCTTGCTGTAAGTCGTGTCTTCAAAGAAGATGGCTCGACTGTCGGGGTGATCCATATTGCGTCTGGCCAGACCTAGCGTGTGAATTCTGAAAAATGGATGGATTACGTGATGAGAATTTACCAATCAAATGACATTAATAAAAATTTCCTCGATGACTAATCAGATTTATTATATAGGCATGACTGTTTGAATGAATTATGGAGTGCCATGGTCAAGCAGTTGTAGTGACTTGATTTACTTATCCCGAATTATCACGACATGCAACAGCCGTTGACTATGTACAGTTGTCGCATATCTCGCAAGAGCGTGAGATTTCATTTTCACACACACACACACTCACATTCCCACGCGAGGCGTTGTGGGGACAAAATACAAAGGATTTTGGGGATTAAAAACGTTGTGGGGACACACAAAATGTCCCCACAGCTAAGTAATTCCGGATCCCTCTTTTGTTCTCTGCCCCCATAACGTGGCCAGTGCTCGAACACACACACACACACACAGTCGTGTATATGGTGTAAACCGAGGACACCCTATTGTTCCCCTCTTTTGTTCCCTTTGTTGTTGGACTCTAACTTTTTGAGGCTTCTCCCATTAGATTTGTACACGTTTACATACCGAGGACACCGTGCGCATACTGAGGACATATTGTTCCCTTTTGTTATGTGTCCTCGGTTTACACCATAAACACGTACACACACACACACACACACACCCTCACGCACATTGATTTGTGGGGTATTCCTTTGTTCGTTCTATTATCCCTTTTCCTTATAATTCTCCTGTGGGGTACAAGATTTTCTATAGTTACCTTGTGGGGTCCAATTGTTCTATTGTGTTTTGGACCCCACAACGAATGGTGTGTACGTTCACACACACACACACACACACACACACACACACACACGGACTAACGTTCATCGAGAGTGCAGTGTGCCTTTACAGTTCTCATAGATTTTCGCTCGCGGTGGATTAAATTTTCTTCATTTTGGTTTACAGAAAACCCCACAATTATTGACTGTAATTATCGACTGTGCTCGTGTTTGCCAAGAGAAGATTGCGGAAGGTTTTTCGGCCTCCTTTTTTTGTGGAAACGAGCTGAGAATTTTTCTTTGGTCGGCACTGGAAGTTAACAATTTTCACGTGTTTCTATTTGCCACCGCCATCTTGGATTCCCGAACGTTAGACAGACGATTTGGATTTTCAACAAAGCTTCTTAGTAAGTAATAGTAGTCCATTTGTTCCCAACACATAATTATTACTTCACGGTCTAGCGCATCAGACCTGTGTTCTGATGGCTGAGTCGTCAAAATGTGGGTTCGAATCCTGACTGCGACCAGCCACGGTACCCGTGTCCTTGAGCCAAGACACTTAACTTGCCTCTCTTCACCCTGGAGTAAAAATGGGTAGAGATGGATGTTGTGTTTGATAGCCACTGTAGCCACCGAGTATGGCAGCACAGAGCTGTATACTCCCCAGGGAGCTGAGAACGTTTAAGGATTGATATTGGCACAATGACACGGGGTTATAATGAAAAGTGGGTAGAATATCATGATAAAGTTACATAAGACTCCAATATTTACCCTCCTACTTAAGGGGCACCTTAGTGGGAAGTTGCTATAGAGGTCAAAATCAGTCAACTGCCTTGTTTTGAATGTTGACCCAGATGTGCACACAGGGGCATTTTTGACTGATTTTTACTGTCATGTTGACCACCCTGAACAATACCAGACAATGCTTTTACCAGTCAAAAACGGTTGACTCATTTTGACCTGTAAATGTACTTACTACATAATAAGGTTTGACAGTGTTCAACTTTTAAGTGCACTAGATATACCTTAGCAAGTATATCAATATTTTGACTGATTTTGACCCTTGTAGTAGTAGGAGGGTTAACATTTTAATAAATTAAAAAGATAAGAACTAGATTGCCACTTCGATGCTGAAACAATGAACGACAATAATCAATAATTGATTTTAAAAATATATTATTGCCATACTTGCTCAGCAGTCTCTCCAAGTCAGGCAGCTTCCTCAAGAGTTCGTTGACCTCCGCCATCTTGTCCGGTATATCAATTAAGTCTTCCACGGCATCAAGTCTGTCCCACAATAAATTGAATAAATATCAAGCAAAACCATTATGACTTCAGATAACTAACATAAACATTAAACATATATTATTGTTATAAAAATATTATGAATTTTTTTTTTTCTGACAAGTATGTCCCCTGGCCACATGCCAGGAGGACATGTGTCCAAATTGCATATTTTTGTTTAAGGTCGATAATATTGTATATCGCCAATATCATGGCTGTCGATAATCGAATATGAAAAACAAACATCAATATTGTCACCCCTATCAACTAGCGACGTAATTCTAATGTCATGATACAAAAAGCATGAAGACGATCAGAGCATACCGATCGAAACGTCGAGTTGTAACCTCCAGTTCTTTTCAGAACTAATTACCATTCAATTTGAGAATATCACATGGTGTCACTGCAAACAGTCTTCACTTGTCATGATATCTACGTCATTCTGAGCTTGATTGTCTGCAGTGAAAGTTCGCCGAGAACAAGAAAAACAAAAAATTCAACAAAACTTTGAACAATAACAAATCTCTACAAGTTTTACCTAATAACAAATCTCTATGAACACTACCTGTCATTGATAGATTTCGGGTTACACAGAGGGGCACACAGCCATTGTTTGAACAGCCTCTTGCCAAACGGCGTACAGCACTGGTCGAGCCTCTCTAGAAGTGTTCCCTCTAGTGTCCCTGTGGTGCCATTCTCTAGGATGTCCAAATTGTACAGGGTGATGCCGTCAAGCACCTGGAGTAAATCACAAATAACTTTAAATTATTATTTTAATCTTATTTAAATTATTAATTAAAATTTTTTCACAAAATTATGAACTTGAAGCATTGTTAAGAAGTCCATGGGTGCCTATCAGTTTTGAGCTGTGCGTTTTCGGATATTTAGAACCGGATACCGGAAATCAGGAAACTTTGGATTATCGGATACCCATTTTCATTTTTTTTTTTAAACATGTACAAATAACTAAAACTTGTAGCTTTGCATGGTGAAGAGGATAAGTAAGACTAATTGCGGTGACACCATGTGAAATTCTCTATTGAGTAGTACTACTCAATAGAGAATTTCACATGGTGTCACCGCAATTAGTCTTATTTATGTACAAATAAATCATAACAAATAAATCATAACAAAATTGACCTTTATAATATCGAGGACACCATACTTAAATCGATCTCTTCTTTACTGTGTCGTTTTTATTGAACATCTTAGTGGCATAAGTATTGTATTTACTGAAAGTTATTTCTGAAATAAAACTGTAAAAATCACTACAAAAGTGTCAGTCTTTGATGTTCGTAGTATGCCACACTAGGCCATTTGCAGTCTTAATGATTCGATACAATGTATCAAAAACAGTTGGGAGGAAAACGTTTGGAAACTGTCCACAAAGGCATTATAACAGTTTAATCTCTCCTTGACAATAAAATTGTCTGTAAAATGTAAAACACTACATTGTTCAAGAGTCACAGATTTCTTTTCGCATTGCTCAAATTTTAAATCCGAATTTTAAAAAGTCGTTTACCGGTTACTGGAAACAAAAAATGGAACCAGGTAATGACAGTTTTGGTCGAGTATCCGGATACCCTGGCATAGCCTTACTCAAAGACCATTCCCTTGTCAATCACTCAAAAAAATTTGTGTTGTATTTTGTAAGTAAACTATATAAGATTTGAGGCTTTGCATGGTGGAATATCGATATCGTTTCGGTTTGCGGTAACGCCGTGTGTTTATCTCAACTATCGCGAAGCTGAGGTACAGGTTCTGAAAAGAACCTTATCTCACAACTCGTATCTCAACCTTCGTTAAGTGAGAATGGTTCAAGGGAGAACCAATGTCGGGCAACTCGTTTGAGATACGAGTTGTGTGATAAGGTTCTTTTCAGAACCTGTACCTCAGCTTCGCGATAGTTGAGATAAACACCTGGTGTTACCGCAAACCAAAACGATAAGTAAACCTAGAGAAATAATTCATATTGCAAGCGCGAAGCCAATACAGCTTATGCAGTGAGCAACTGTTTTTTTCACACTATGTGTAAATGTACATGTCAACACATGGACAGTATCATCGTAGATTTTTTGGGGGGGACGGCCGGATTAAAAAAAAACTTAAAAAACAGAGATCTGCAGATCTGCGTAATGGTTGCATACCCTGAAATAGCACACTATCACTAGAATTAACTGGAATTAACTGAACGTTGAGTTATACCTCCAGTTCTTTTCAGAACTAATTACTACTCAATTGAGAATTTCACATGGTGTCACCGCAATTAGTCTTACTTATCCTCTTCACCATGCAAAGCTACAAGTTTTACCTACTGGAACATATTACATTCAACAGCCAATCAGAGTAACAGAACATGTGGCCATTCCATTATAGAGTTACGTATGCTGTTATCAAGATACGACGATATGACATTACCATGTGTTGTCTTCTGGCCGCAAAATCCACAACCTCCGCCTTGGCCGCAGACTCGACGTCCAGGGGTGTGTAGAGCTCAAAGTTACCCAAGGACAGAAGTTCCTGCTCCAGGCAAGATCTCTTCAGATACCAGGTACAAGCTCCGAGAGCACTGACTGCTAACTCGCTGCTGTCCTTGGCCGAGTGACCGAGTGTGTCCGCTGTGGAGAAAATGGTCAAAGAATGGTCAAAGAATGGTCAGTCCAGAGATATGTGTCTCATATTTCTTGTAGTTAAACAACAAGAACTGCAATCAGTACAGCAGAATGCCGCTATAACTAACATCATGAGGACTATAGTCCTGGGACGGTTAACCAACCGAAACTGCACTAACCATTTAGACATTTGCTAACCAGCTAACCAAAACCAATATTTAAAAAAAAATAAATAAATAAATAAACTTTGGGAAGAATTTGCCACCCATTGTGTTGTACTAGACTTGTGCCGCACTGGTTATTAAACAATCATTGCGGATAGTTTATTGATGCTTTTCGGTTGAAAATTTATAACACATTATTCCATTTGCCAACTTGTTTGGCCGTTGGATGCCAACTTTTTGTTAACCGGTTAACCGACCATGAATGTTTTGGTTAAATGTTAAATGGAGTGCCATGGTCGAGCGTGTGTTCTGATGGCTGAGTCGTCTGAATGTGGGTTCGAACCCCAGCCGCGACCGGGGTGCTTGTGTCCTTGAGCAAGACACTTTACCATAATTGCTTCTCTCCACCCAGGGGTAAATGGGTACCTGTGAGGGCAGAGTTGGTTGTTGTGTTTGATGAGCTCATATATGCTGAAATGGCAGCAATTGAGCTGTATACTCCCCAGGGGGCTGAGATGGTTTCAGGAATGATTTATGCGCCTGATGAGCAGGGGTAATAATGTAATGCGCCTTGAGCACCAGTTTGGTGGATACGTGCGCCATATAAGTCCACATTATTATTATTATTATCAGTGAACTAAACAGGTAACTCCCTGAGGACCATAGTGTTAGTCAGAGGGGTGTCTGGGTGTCTTTTTGACACCCTGTTTCAATTTTGGACACCCTATTTCATCCGTCATATTACATGTAAAAGTATTGTAAGTGAACAATTTGGACACCCCGTTTTGAAATTTCCAGCAAATTCGGACACCCTATTTGTAAATGCTGGCTAACCCCTTGCTGAGAACTACACAAAATCTTCTTACCATCTGAAATCATGTCTCGAAGCACGGCTGGCATGTTTCCCTTCTCACCCCCCCCACCATCCTCCTGCTTCCTCTTCCCGTCGTCATCGTCAAAATACCTGCTCTCCGACAGCATCTTGAGGGTCTTGCCTGCATCCCAGAATTCCGTTCCTGCGATGAGCGGCTCTTTGATGACGGAGAGGAGATTGTTGGTCAGGATTTGCTGCGTCTTGGAGGAGAGTTTGCCCTTCTCGTAGAGGATCTGTCAGGAAAAGATGAAGACATTTCCATCAGCTGTTTTTATTTATTTACTGTGAAAACAAATTCGGGGAGTGATTTTACACTGCAGGACGAAATTCAAAGATTTTCAGTTGGTCAATGTGATTAAATGGACAATATCGTCACGATCAGAGCTGACTTGCAACAGGGCATGGAATCGGTGTCCTAGTTTAAGATGAACACAGTGACTGAAAATTACTGGCTCATTTATGCAGCAGCAATGGTAATATGACTTTATCATGTGGGGTATTATTTTCAGTCACTGACAAACTAGCACTCCGATTCCATGCCCTGTTGATCCTGACGATACCACTATGAACATCTCCTCCGTGAATGCACCGTTAAAGCTCGGTGAATTGCACTTTTTCCGTGAAAATGCATTTTCACGGCGAGTTCACGGTGCTTACGCCCCATTGGTTTCGTTCACGGTGTTTTTACCGAGTATTCACCAAGTGTATGTCTCCTATTGTTATACAGTGGCTTTAATCCTATTGTACTGACACAAAAGCAAGGCATGGTTTAGGCTTAGTAGTAATAACCTCTCCCATTGTGCGCTTATCTTGGATGAATGGATTAGTCTAGTCAAAACACACTTAACAGTTCCTATCAAGTAAACAAATCCAGGGACTGAAGATTCGTGGACCGATACACAACACAGACTAGATTCCGCATTGATCCATGGAGGATCGTGCTCCCACCATGTGTACACAGCCGTCGATTATAATTCACCAGTCATCAGGCCTATCAACACGGCTGGTGTGGGGACGGGCGTTCGCGCTAATCCTATAGCCATTTCCTACGAATAATCAACCAGAATTAGAGCCAACGGCGTCACACAGTATAACAGAAAGTTATAGATAATTAGCGACACGGCACGCACCTCAACTTCCGTGAAATCTGTCTATTTAATAATAATCGCCAGCAACATTTTTTACTGAGCTTTATTTTCCCGATGGGTGGTGTTATATTTGATTTTGACGATATATATATATATTTTTTTGCTGAGTGTTATTAAAGTTTTAAATTATATTGGAACAGTACTTTGTCCTTAAAGTATTAGGCTCGTTACATTTCAAAAATGTATAGCTTTTTATAGGCCTACATTTTGCTCTGTTAAAGAGTAGGCCTAGATCAATATTTAATTAGGGGCAAAATTGCTGGAGGAAATTCCTCGGGAAAACTACTTTTTTCAAAGACGTGACAGTGCTTTTTGCTCTTTGTTCGACAAATTGGCGATATTGGTTTATTACGTGTTCTACGATTAGTCCATGCCTACTTCTCTGTCGATAAGGCACGTAACGATTATTTTCATTGGCTAAGTCACAGGTGATTTTGTTGCAGCTGTTGTAATGCAGCTAGCCTTAAACGTGGCCCGGATGGCACACGCACACAAAAAAACAACGCGAGTGGCGACCTCCGCCAGATTCGTGTTGGCCAGGTACATATTAAACTTGTCAATGCCCGTTTCGTTGGTTGTGGAGCAAATCATGGCGCATGTCTATCCCCCGATCAAACATTGAATAAATTTATCTAATGGTCCAACAATTTTCTAAGATGCTTGTAATGTCACTAAAGTGATTTCTCAGTTCCCTTTCAATTTTTTTGGCGCGGCATTTTGGAAATCAAGGTACCAACTAAATCTTGTTATGCGCACGCAGGCATAGGGAATTCGCCGGCCTATATAACACGGATTATAGAGCTTGTAACGCTTTGTGTATCACTTCAGTGAGTTTGTATAGTTTACAGCTTAACAGAGTTTTACTTTTAAACAACTTCCAAATCAGTAGGCCCGTGATTTTTTCAATTTGATACATGTATATAATATATACATGTATATACAGTAAAAATTGGAAAATATCACCCACTGCAGCTGATTTGCAAGCTGATTTTAAGTACATGTACATGTACAAAGTAAAAGCTCTCTGTAACCCGCGAATACGGTACACAATGATGGGGATTTCAAAAGCTACAGAGAAGCTTGGGATGTCTATGACAAGGGCACCTTACTACCATAACAAAATTTGGACGAAAGACAGATTTTGTTCCTAGCTACAACAAAACACAACGTTATGTTATACTTTTCAATCTCAAACTGAAGAAAAAAACACTATGTATGCCTACTCATTTTTTCTAGCATTCTTGCTTGACCAGACCGAAATAAAAATATATAAATGACAAAACCAATGTACATGTATTAGACAACTCATCCAGCTACAGTCGGATCTCGCCATGTGACAAGGACTTTGGTTGGTACCCGGCGAGTAATGTAGTAGTATTTGATATGAAGACTGCGATCAGAAACCACCGACGCATGAAATCATAGACTTGATTTCAAGGCTGTTTGTGAGAGCTTCGCTTAAAACGGCATGCGTACGACGATGTATAAACTGATTTCCTGCAGTGAATTGAGCGGCCTTTATTTTTTCAAAAAGAAATAATAATAATAATAATAATGTGTGGACTTACAATGTATATAGCGCACGTATCCACCAACTAAGTGGTGCTCAAGGCGCATATTATTACCCCTGCTCATAAGGCTCATAAATCATTCCTGAAACCATCTCAGCTCCCTGGGGAGTATACAGCTCAATTGCTGCCATTACAGCGCATATAGGGCTAATCAACCAACTCTGCCCTCACAGGTACCCATTTAACCCCTGGGTGAGAGAAGCAATTATGGTTAAGTGTCTTGCTCAAGGACACAAGTGTCACGGCCAGGATTCGAACCCACATTCTGCTGCTAACACCAGAACTTGAGTCCGGTAAGCTACACCGCTCGGCCACGACACTCCACAAGAAAGAGGATGCAGGCCGTTTTATTTATTTTCCAAGATGGTCAAGAAATTTAAATCCAAGAATGGTGCCAACTGTGGAGGTCGAAAAGTGGATATCTGCTTTTCAGCTTTCTAAATATTGAAAAGCAGATTGAACGTTGTTGCAAGTGCCTTTTTCCGCTTTTTGTTTGTCTTTAAACAAGTTCAGCTTTCTGCCTTTTTGCTTTTCGGTTTCAAGACAAGCACGGTAAATTTTGCTACTTTTCTGCTCGACGAAAAGGCAGATTAGACGTTTTGTTACACAGTGGCACAAAAGTGGTTTGTCAACAAATTTGCTCATTATTTTTAAAGCTGACTTCATGTAGGTCATTGAAAATTCAAGACATGATTCGAACTTATGGTCCGATATCATGAGACAATTTTAGTGACGCTTTAATAAAGCTGCCAGGATTTTTTGGCAAGGATTTCTAAGGAAGAAATCTTCAACGAAGAGGCATCAGAGACACAAGGAATGAATCTGGTACACGCTGCACGAGGTCGACCCCATGCCGACGTCCGATTGCTGCGTTCGGCCGGGCAATCTCTGTTTATGGAAGTTCACTGATCAATATTGGGCACCTCGCATTTCTGAGCAAAGAGTCTCAAATTTGTCAACAAATTTGCTCATTATTTCTTAAGCTGCTTCATGTATGTTATTGAAAATTCAAGACATGATTCAACTTATGGTCCCGATATCATGAGACAATTTTGATGACGTTAATAAAAGCGTTGTGATTTTTGGCAAGGATTTCTTAAAAATCTCACAGTGGAAGTCAGTCGTACTTGTGCAAAGTGAAGTCTTAAATTTGTCAACAAATTTGCTCATTATTTTTTAGCGACTTCATGTACATGTAGGTCATTGAAAATTAAGACATGATTCAACTTATGGTCCGATATCATGAGACAATTTTTGGTGACGTTTAATAAAAGCGTTGTGATTTTTTGGCAAGGATTTCTAAGAAAGAAATCTTCAACCAAGAGGCACCAGAGACACAAGGAATGAATCTGGTACACGCCTGCACGTGGTCGACCCCATGCCACGTCCGGACGTTCGGCCGGGCAATCTCTGTTTATGGAAGTTCACTGATCAATTGGGCACCTCGTACTTGAGCAAAGAGTCTTAAAATTGTCAACAAATTTGCTCCATTATTTCTTAGCGGCTTCATGTATGTTAGTGAAAAATTCAAGACATGATTCGATTTTTGAACTCAGCTATCATAACACAATTTTGTGAAGTTTAATCGTTGTGAATTGTTGGGAATGAAAACATTTTTTTAAAAGAAAACAATTCTTGAACTAAGAGGCGCACTTCAGCCTGGCTCCTTCCAAGTGTACTACCCACGTAATTGTATCAGCACGTCAGGGGACAAGACCTGCGAAGCAGCTGCTGTGTGAAACCAATTTATTATGGACTATCATCTTCACGGTTTTGATAATTTAACTTCATGATTATTATTTTATTGATATAATCAACAATCAATGAGCATCGCCATTAAACGTCCGAGGTTTGATTTCCCTTTTTTCTCATCTCATGTAAATCTAAAACTCTAATTTTGATGGCACTATGTTTTGAGTAAGGAGGAAAATAAGCTTGAAAGACAGATTAGACAGAAAATTAGTTTTATTATTGTAAGATGTTGTAGAGCGACAGTTCCATGGAGAAGAACAAATTAAAGCCGTTTGTAATGATTCGATCTGTTATCAATGACAAGTGTAGGCACAACCGTCAAGGTATTAAAACTTCGTACATATAAATCATCAATATAAACTTTAAACACTATTTAGCGCATCGTTTTGATACGTGTGCATGACTAGGCCTAAAAGCTTTATATGGGTAACTTGTTGTCAGAATCGCTGTGGATTTTCGCGTTTTATAACAAGTTTTTGTGCCTTTCAGAGAAGTGTTAGACTCTGTCAAGTCTATTTGTCTGTTCGTCCAGCAGTTCGGCTTTTTCCTTATCTAATTTGCATATCCTTTATATTTATAGCCGTGGTTCAGCAGTTCTTTTTATATACATTAATAAGGACTTATGTAATTTTTGTGCAACGCGATATGGTTGAGTGAGTGAGGGAGAAATGTAGCGGGAATTTTGAAATAGGACAGAAGCTTGAAGACCGATGACCAAGGCGCCAGCATTTGCTGCCAGCTTGTATAGGCAATTTTGCCCATAAATTTTTCCGGTTGCTTCTGCGATCATCTAGCTGATGATGAACCGTAGTTGAAGTTTTATATTATATTATCCCGTTCTTGATTGCTTAGATTTGCATACATGTGTGTATTTTACAGGGCCTCGCCCTTATTGCTGGATATATAATTAATTCACCAAAAGATTTTCTCTAGTCGTGAACTCTGGTCATTATTTTACGAGAATGAGATTTTGACAATTCTCTTTACGGATCTTTAGTCATGTTATTAAATGCATCAAATTGCTTAATCTGAAATGGGACATTTTCATTTTATAGACGGCTTTATGGGGCGGATGTTTAATGAGTTGCCGGGAGGCGATACCTTTAGCCACTACCGTTGGAGCGCTTATTTGCCACATAGTAGTCGGCGACACCCCAAGAAATCGGCCTCGTGTACAGTAACGGGTTACTTAGGCGTTTTTTCAGTCAAGACTTCAGACATTGTGGAGGTAATAATCAGATTTCAGCAGCCGGATTTCTTTCGCGATTTTAAGGAACATTTTAACGATTGCAGTGTGCCGCTCTACTAGAAGTAAGCGACTTTTTGTCCTAGATGCGGGACCTCAGTGTTCGACACTGGCATTTTGAGGGTGATGTAATTATTTCACCTGCTTTATTATAACGTGACTTACGTAGTTTATCTGCGATTGTGTTTTTCTATTAGTTAACCTTGAACTCTTTTGCGTAACGCTTTGCTGGAGTTGTCAATATTTTGCGGGATTGGTGGATTAGTGAATCCCTGCTCAATAATTTAAGCATTTACTCACTTGTGAGCCACAAGTCTTATTAAGAACCGCCTTTCCCAATCAGTTTATATTGTGAAAGTTGTAGCCATTTGTGTGTAGTAATGTTAATCAGTGAGTGTACACTCTATACTGCATCAGTTATTTCTATAACTTTGAATATTCAATATATTTGTAGAGTTGGAATTTTGTAAACCAGGTGCTCTGTTAATTATACATAACTATACAATTCTACATAATCAAAGAATAAGAGAATTTTACACCTATTTTTGTATCTTTGTATTTTTTGTATAAACTGTGTCATTTCTGGAAAGATATATATCCCAGGAGGTTTACACCTGAACCACAAGTAAGGACTTTCAAATAGATACTGGTGGTTGCACCATAGATAAGGTAGTAGTAATAATTTATCTATTTATTAAATAATATTCTGGGGTACTTAAGGGGGGGTGACCAGGTCTACAATTGTAATCTGGAAAAGACCCCGACTACTGTTAGTGTCATGTAAATATTTGTATTTTAGGTTATCATATTTTTTCTATATTAAATTTATTTGTAAATTTAAGATCAGACTTCCTGTGTATGTTATTTTGTCTTCTTCTTGGGTAGGCAAACAGCTCAACAACAATTTAGATCACTGCGTTTTAGGTCCGCGCGTGACACTTGTTGATGTTCAGTTTCCTGTTTATATTAAAGTTTATGGGTTAACTTTCAGTTCTAAAAATCCCAGGTTGACCATCGCCCATTGCATTACACATTATTGCATTACTATTCCTGCACACCAATGCTGGATTAAACAAATACATAGGCCTATTGCCAAATAAATTATTTCAAGTGACAAGCCAAGTATCATTTTATTAATCCATTTGCTTTGAATAAAAACAATTCGATTCCTTGTAAAGCATAAAGTACATCATAGCACGGAAAAAGTAGAAACACATGAATCATGGAGGAAGGAACCCAGATAATGACACTTCGACGTTGGTAATGTTTACACGATCCTGGAAATGAGGACTGCGTGTGGTAAGCAAGTGTGTTGTTACGGGTTCTGACTGCGAGCACATGGTGTCGCTGTGTCGGCGTGCATGCATTTTGAACGTGCACTAGAGGTCACCGTGAATGATTGCAACAACGGTTTCGCGAGGCTCACACTATACAAGTCACGGGTACGATACATATGCGTGAATAAAAGCGGCGTTAATCGAAACATATCGCAAAACCTATAAACCTCACCGGGTTCATAAACAATAACATAAATAAATTAGCAAACATACAAAATGAGACCGCCTTCGCCAAAGTCCGCCGGGTTAAAGAGGATTGTTGTAACTGCCAGAATTGTGTGTTTTCTATGAGCCTTGGCAGCTTAATTTAATAATTTCACAGTTACATTTATTAACGGACATCGGCGCCTACTGTATTTTCCTCTACTGCTAAAGAAAGCCAAACAAAAGCAATGGGGCCCCTGTATCGTTGCAAACGATCAGCGCACGCAAATTGCAATGCCGAAAATGTAACCTGCCCGTCAAGTCGTAGCAGAATTTTTCAAGCAACCTATAACTCGACCAAATACAGAACCCAACCTTGCCCAAATACCAACAGTACTGTTACGTTTAGTGTGTTTACCTTCCATCCAAGAGGGATTATCACATGCACAAAAGCGTCAACAATGTAGTTAATGAGCCGCCCTCAACTGAGCTTTCGAGGTTCACCGCGTTTTCACCCAGCTTTCACCGAGGACCAAACAAAAGATTTGTTTAACGGTGGTTTCACCTTGCAGTCACGGTGCTCTCACACCGTGACCACACGGTGAAATGGGAACGAGCGCCGTGAAATTCACGGAAAAAGTGCAATTCACCGAGCTTTAACGGTGCATTCACGGAGGAGATGTTCATAGTGTACTGTTCCTTTAAAAGGAAAGACTGCTTTCTTTCTTTGAATCAAGATATCCACTATACAAAAAACCCCAACCCCCTTCAATAACTGGCTAAACACCCTGCTCAACGCAACAACATCCATCAGTTGTCCAAGTGTGTAGTTGCCCTAACCACCTTCAATAACTGGCTAGACACCCTGCTCAACGCAACGACATCCTTCAGTTGTCCAAGTGTGTAGTTGCCCTAACCCCTTCAATAACTGGCTAGACACCCTGCTCAACGCAACGACATCCATCAGTTGTCCAAGTGTGAAGCTGCCCTAACCCCCTTCAATAACTGGCTAGACGCCCTGCTCAATGCAACGACATCCATCAGTTGTCCAAGTGTGAAGTTGCCCTAACCCCCTTCAATAACTGGCTAGACACCCTGCTCAACGCAACGACATCCATCAGTTGTCCAAGTGTGAAGCTGCCCTAACCCCCTTCAGTAACTGGCTAGACGCCCTGCTCAATGCAACGACATCCATCAGTTGTCCAAGTGTGAAGTTGCCCTAACCCCCTTCAATAACTGGCTAGACACCCTGCTCAACGCAACGACATCCATCAGTTGTCCAAGTGTGAAGCTGCCCTAACCCCCTTCAGTAACTGGCTAGACACCCTGCGCAATGCAACAACATCCATCAACTGTCCAAGTGTGAAACCTGCTCACTTCACCAAGATTTGTTGCATTCTGTTGCATAGAAATCCTTGTATAAATTACACCTAAATCGTAGTGGTTGGTATCTCTGTAAACTTACCTGGGCTGGAGTGTAGTGAGCAATGAGTGTTCGAAAGCGAGAGCAGTGACGATCATCTGTGAACTGTCCAAGCTGAAACAACGACAAAACAGACAAAACATATTTTAGGGAGGGCAAAATTTGTGGTACAGCCAAACCTTTGAGAAGCCTGGCCAGGCCCAGGCTTTGCCCAGGCCTACTGGCCTATATAATCCCCTAGCTGAGGGGATTATATTATATTAACCCTTTACTAATGAATAGATCTCAAATAGCTGTTATTGTTAACGCAGACTTGACTGACACCTCAGCCGTCTTTTGTTCACAACAGCAGCCATTATAATGAGCTCTACTTGGCTAGGCCCTCCAGAAGTCCAGGTTAGGTTAATATTCAGGTACTGTATTGTTACAGGATTAGGACTCACAAAAGACAGATTAGGAGGCCAAGAAGCCTGAGGCCTGGCCGAGCTTCTCAAAGGCTTGGCTGTACCATGACTTTGGCCCTCCTACCGTACCAAATTTCCTGGACAATGATTTCAATTATTCTGATTCCTTTCCTTTATTGCTTAACCCTAACCTTCCCAAATCCTCCAAAATCCTCTTTGCTAAAGTGAAGGATTTTGAAGGATTGAGGCTACATACATGCTCTTTGCTAAAGTGAAGGATTTTGGAGGATTGAGATTATTAGGCATACTTGCCTTTCCATGGTACATGTACATCCATGTTTGTTGTAGTGATTGCAAGGTCAGTGCTTGGGTCAGTGGACACTGTTTATTGCTCCATGCATGCAGGGAGGGTCCCTGGCCATGTATATGTATCACAGATTAGAAACACACGTGTGCATACATGTCATGTGCTTGCTTTACTACTGAAGGATTTTGGAGGATTCAGGTTATGTGTAGGCAAATGGGCCTAGGGAGTTAGGGTTAATAAATCTTTAAAATCCGGAGGATCACAACGTTGCGATTTGTAAAAATCCAGGAAAATCCGGACAAATCACACCCCTGAATAATAGAAAGGTTATCAACTTTGTTTTCCTTACGTGGAATCTGCCGATGGATGTGTCTACGAAGCACACACCGTACAGCCTCCCTCCTCCACTCACATCATCACACATCTTCTCCTTGACAGCTAGGAGGTAGCTGTGCTGAGCCTCGCAGGTGTCGCCATCGATGAAGCTGAACGTCCTTGTCCCTGACGGAAATAAACCAAATAATAAATCTCAGGATCTCAGAAGGGTTGACCGGACATCGTAATTATACTTCTTCTTTTTTTAAGGAGGTGCTCCGAGGTCAAATTCAGTTTTGTGATGTACTCATTTTCCAATAGATAGAGTCCTTATGAAAGTGGAATAAAATATCACAAGTCTCTTACCTCACATTAAAACGGTGTAAAATGCCATTGTATTTGATACCCATCCAGTGCGAAATTTGTTAACATCCAAAAACATCAAATGACGTCACATTTCAAATATATGGGTCTGTACATTTTGGTACAGGGAATTTTTTAGTTCATTCCTGAATCTCCATGACATTCAATCAAAACGGTGTTGACTTTGACTTTTTGACGAATGGAAAATTCCTGTGTGGAATGTACAGACCCAATTATTGTTGACATCCAATGGCGTCGTGTTTCAAATTTCACGCTGAAAGAGTATCACATAAAAATGACATTTTACACCCCTTTTAACGCAAGGTTAGAGACTTTGTGATATTTTGTCCACTTTCATAAGGACTCTTATCTATTGGAAAATGAGTGCAGCACAAAACTGAATTTGACCTTAGAGCCCCTCTTTAAACACCGTTTTTCTGATTTTGTGGCATGCGAAAACAGACATACGACAACCCATCATTTAAGATTATTCTGAAAAATAAGATCATTCTATCATATAGGGGGATATTGTGACAAATAGGAAAGCTCAGTAAACACAAGAGATTGAATGAAAGTAATCTGCTTCTGAAGACGATCCGAGTATCAAGGTTGTGCCCAGAAGCCCAGGTTATGTTGATTGGCAGGTACTGTATTGTTACAGGATTAGGACTCACAAAAGACAGATTAGGAGGCCAGGTAGCCTGGGCCTGGCTAGGCTTCTCAAAGGCTTGGCTGTACCATGACTTTGGCCCTCCTCCCTTACCAAATTTCTTGGACAATGATTTCAAAATCAGCATTTAATACTTTCTGTTTAGTATACACCGGCCGCGACTGTGGTATTTGTGTCCTTAAGCAAGACACTTCACCATAATTGCTTCTCTTCACCCAGGAGTATAAATGGGTACCTGTGAGGGTAGAGGTGGTTATTGTGCATCAAGGTTGTGTATTTTCGGTTATTTCGGGAACCGGGGAAATTGGAAATAAGCAATTTTGTAAAAACACATAAATACTCCCGAAATGTATAAAATAACCAATATGAACTCAAGATTCTCTTGTTTTATTAGAGTCATAATAAATGTGGACGTACTGTAATAATTTCCCCCACACACTTTTTGTTAACAAAAAAATTATTGGACACTTCCATATGTGTGGCTGAAATGTTCAGTCGAAACTTTAAAAAGTCGTTTACGGGTAATTGAAAAATGGAACCGGGTAATGACAGTTTTGGTCAGGTATCCGGCAGCCTTAGATCAGAGCATACTGTTCGAATCGTTGAGTTGTAATCAGAACCACACTTTTACATGATGTCACCGCAAACGGTCTTTTCTTATCCTTTTCACCGTGCAAAGCTACAAGTCTTACTGAAAAACAACCTTACCTTTCGTTGAGATTCTACAAATTTCTCGCTTCACAACTTTGTCGTACTTTGTGGCCATCTTGGACACTATAAATAAAATAATTTTTTTAATTTTAAATTTAAACACTTCCAAAGAGAATAAGAAGCATGAGGGATGCCTAAACTAAAGTTCATATATTCTGAGCAGATGGCAGATAAATCCGATGATGATGAACATTAGATTTGAAGGACTGACCAAATGGAACATCCACAATAGAGGCAGGTAATGAGTTCCAGAGCCTGACATAAGAAGCTAAAAAGGACCTCTGATGCTGTGAGGTTACGAGATTTTGGGATAACCTTTAAAGAAAAACAAAAAATTCCTAAAGAAAATTTGTATTTGTAGTAGTCTAAACCAATCAGAGTCAAAAACTGAATATGGAAAATTTCAAATGGTCCAATCAGAAGCTTACTTTTCTTGCATCTCTCCTGCACCATATCCGGTGTCTCCGTCTGCTCAACCCTGGCGACGCGGTAGCCTTTCTGTATCAGTGTGTCGCTATAGCGACCGTAGGCAATCTCCGGGAAACCAGAGTGGGCGTTTTCGCCCTGGAATGACGGGACAGATTGAAACACAAAGTAGATTATGAAACTCAATTTAACTGATTTAATTTTGCCCTACACCGACATGTGTATGGCACTGTATACTCAGTGCTTTCCAAGTGTCTGTGGAAAAAACTTCACAGGCGACTCAGGCGGGATTCGAACCCACGACCTCCTGCTTACTAGTGCAGACGTCTTAACCTCTCGACCACCGAGCTTGCCCGATGTCGATTGGCTGGCTAGAATCCTATATAGCAGCGGGTGCCGCGATATACACATGCTATACACACGTCGGTGTAGGGCAAAATTAAATCAGTTGTTTATCACCCGACACAAGAATTTCATCAAACTATAAACTCAATTTACTTACAAACATACATAAATTGAGCAGTGTATTAGACTAATTACCCCTGAATAAGTTACACAACAAACTGGTACCCCGAAATACAAATTGTTTTAGAGGTTAATTGCTTTGGAGATAAAATGCTCATCGGTAACCCAATTGGCCATTAGAGCATCAGTTCAATTTAATTCAACATTTATCTCCATAATGCAACAAACAAAAAACTAAATGTACAATATTGGACAAGGTTTAACCCTACCTACCTACCTCTTTGTTGGATTCAGGATTGTGTATAGCCAAGCCATGGATGCTTTGCATTTGCCACTGTACCGATGGGCCCTTCCCATGAAATATGCTAATTACATTCACGCATGCGCTAAAGCACCACTAGATGGCAAACTCAAAAGCGGGATCGTCACGCAACGCCTAGCGCGCGTTACAGCTTGCACTTAGCGCGCGCATGGCGTTGCGTGACAATCCCGCATTTGAGTTTGGCAACCAGTGGTGTTTGAGCGCATGTGCGAATGCAATTAGCATATTTCATGGGAAGGGTCTATTCCATCAAAGTCCAACAATTGGGGGTACCTTTTTACAACGTGTTAATGGATTTTGGAGGATTTGGGATGGTTCCTAGCCAAAATGCCTAGGGGGTTTGGGTTGATATACAAAGATTGAGATGGACACAAGGGAAGACACTGTGAGATAAATGAACAAAGAAATAACAATAACACATAACAATGCAAGAACATCAAACTGATCAGATAATTTTAATTAATTTGTTTGGTCATCATTATCTCAATCATTCACGTACCTTCATGTATATTAAACCCAGTTCTTTGACACCAACCTCAGCATCCATGTGGTAGAATTCGTAAAACTTGCCCATCTATAAACAAAAAATTTAAAGAATTTAATCGAATTATAATATCACAACAAAGATAGATTTCAATAAATGGCCTTCAACCCTAACCTTCCCGAATCCTCCAAAATCCTCTTTGCTAAAGTGAAGGATTTTGAAGGATTGAGGTTACATGCTACATGCTCTTTGCTAAAGTGAAGGATTTTGGAGGATTGAGGTTATTAGGCATACTTGCCTTTCCATGGTACATGTACATCCATGTTTGTTGTAGTGATTGCAAGGTCAGTGCTTGGGTCAGTGGACACTGTTTAATTGCTCCATGCATGCAGGGAGGGTCCCTGGCCATGTACAAGTATCACAGATTAGAAACACATGTGTGCATACATATCATGTGCTTGCTTTACTCCTGAAGGATTTTGGAGGATTCAGGTTATACGCAATTGGGCCTAGGGAGTATGGGCGGATCCCAATTTTGTCGTCAGTTGGGTTGAGAATTTTAAAGCCAGAAAACCTTCACAAACTTGGAGCTGAAAACCACTCATACAGCATCAGAGAGTATCTACAATCCATACATTTTCTGGAGCAATTTAATGCGCTACTCCACCATTTGATTATTTACATACACACAGAGTTCCCTTACAGCACATCAACAACATTGACAGATGCGCATTGACAGATGAGAGGACAGCGCAAATAGGCGTGCAATGGGCGTGACCCTTTTTTTATAAAATAAACAAGTGTACAAGTTTAACCTGTGGTAGGGCTGTGCGTTTTCAGTTATTTCAGAAACCGGATACCCAAAATTGGAAATCTTCGGATACCCGGTTACCTGTATTTTGTAAAAACATAAATACTCCTGAATGTATAAAATAACCAATATGAACACAAGTTTCAAACAAAAGCCGGCAAGTCTGTGAAAGGCTGTCGGCAAATGTTACTTCTAAAGCCTTCATTTCATCCAAGCTTTCTTCATTTTGTTAGCAATAATTCAGAGACTTCCATTATTTTGTGTGGCTTAAAATGTTCAGTCAAAATTTTTAAAAGTCATTTTATGTGGGTAATTGGAAGCGAAAAATGGAACCGGGTAATGACATTTTCGGTCGGGTATCCAGGTAGTCTTAACCTGTGGCTTACCTTAAAGAAGAGAACCGTGTCAAAAAAGCGTGATTTCATATCCCACCACTGCCGCATTGCCTACAATGACAAACGTCAAATACACAATGCAATACAATACAATAAACCATCTACACTACTTTGCAAATAAACGCACACGTTGCATCTTGATTGGTGATCTTGGTTAACGATTCCTTGTACATTACTGTCCCATTCTGGTTGTTAAATTTTGTATGGGAAACCTAAAAGATTACAAAAGACATTTAATTATTGTTTTTAGTTTGCAAGAAACAGTGTGGAAGAGAGGTGAAGAAGAGAGTGCAGGCAGGGTGGAGTGAGTGGAGAAGAGTGTCATGAGTGATTTGTGACAGAAGGGTATCAGTAAGAGTGAAAGGGAAGGTTTTCAAGACGGTAGTGAGACCAGCTATGTTGTATGGTTTGGAGGCGGTGGCACTGACAAAAAGACAGGAGGCGGAGTTGGAGGTGGCAGAGCTGAAGATGCTGAGGTTTTCGTTGGGAGTAACGAGGATGGATAGGATTAGGAATGAGTATATTAGAGGGACAGCTCACGTTAGACGGTTTGGAGACAAAGTGAGAGAGGCGAGATTGAGATGGTTTGGACATGTGCAGAGGAGAGATGAGGGGTATGTCGGGAAAAGGATGCTAAAAATGGAGTTGCCAGGCAAAAGGAAAAGAGGAAGGCCAAAGAGGAGGTTTATGGATGTGGTGAGGGAGGATATGCAGGTGGTTGGTGCAACAGAGGAAGATGCAGAGGACAGGAACAGATGGAAACAGATGATCCGCTGTGGCGACCCTTAAAAACAAGGGAGCAGCCGAAAGATGAAGAAGAAGTTTGCAAGAAACAGAAAAAAAATCATGAAAAAGAGACACAATATGCAAGCTTTTGTTAGCAACATTTCTGGGCATCTACCTTCTAAGGATTGGAACAGATATTTTTCAGTTTTTATATTTTAACACAATTTTGTTCTTACTTAGTTTGTCTTCATGGATTTTTTTTGTCAAGGACATTTGACCATCGTGGAGCTTGGAGTAACAAAAAACAACATCCATGAAAAAACGAGACCAAAACTTGAAGCAAGACTTGTAGCTTTGCTACATGGTGAAAAGGATAAGTAAAGAATGTTTGCGGTGACACCATGTAGAAATTCTATTTTGAGTAGTAAATAGTTCTGAAAAGAACTGGTTGGTTACAATTCGACATTTCGATAAGTATGCTCTGATCGTCTTCAGGTGAATGCCATGGAGTGCCATGGTCGAGCGGTTTAGTGCATCGGATTTGTGTTCTGATGGCTGAGTCGTCAGAATGTGGGTTCGAATCCCGACTGCGACCGTGGTGCTTGTGTCCTCAAGCAAGGCACTTTACCATAATTGCTTTTCCCCACCCAGGAGTAAATGGGTACCTGTGAGGGCAGAGTTGGTTGTTGTGTTTGATTAGCCCATATGCGCCGAAATGGCAGCAATTGAGCTGTATACTCCCCAGGGAGCTGAGATGGTTTCAGGAATGATTTGAGCCTGATGATCAGGGGTAATAATGTACAGTGCTGTGATACCTCGTGTAAGAGCGCTTTAAAAATGCCTCCATTATTAATGCCGAACTCTGAGAGACGCTGCTTCTTAAAAAGTAAACTGCTTGGGGATTTGTGCAAAACTTGAAGGATAAAAACTTTTAAGGATAAACATTGCGATACTTACTGGAGTTGTCTTATCCAGGAAATTCTTTGGTACAAACAACGTCCTCGGATCATAGTCAGGGTGATTTTGTGGATTCCCGTTACGATCCCTGAAATATACAAATTTTTCTGGTAATAATTTCATTTCCTAAGCCCAAATTACCCATTTATTATCTTAAAGAGTTACCAAGCTTATGAATAATTCCCTAAAAGTCACCCATAATTGAACCTAATGAATAATTCATCCCTTATAATTGAACCTTATGAACTATTCATCCATTATGATTGACCCTTATGAATGATTCATCACTTTTGAATGAGCCTTATAAATGATTCACAAATTATGTTCAAACCTTTTGAATTTGATCAAACCTTATGAATTATTCATCATATACATAACTTAAGGTTGAACCTTATGAAGTATTCATCAATTTATGAATGATACATAACTTATGACCAAACCTTATGAATTATGCATCATGTTCATCACTACTAATGGTTGTACCTTTCACAATTGGACCTCATGAATGATTCATGACTCACCTGCGACGTCCATCTTTCAACCATTCATAGCGCTGATGAGGATAACGAGTCTCGTCAGAATCAATGGGCGCACTGGGACCTGGGCTTGACTGAAAACGGTCAAAAAAAAATCAAAGTTTCTCAAATAAAATTCATTTTAACGAGATTGCCTATGTAAGCCATTAAACGTGTAGTACCTAATTTGTTAAACACATTTGGAGTGCCATGGCCGAGCGGTTTAGTGCATTGGATTTGTGTTCTGATGGCCGAGTCGTCATAATGTGGGTTAAAATCCCAACCGCGACCGTGGTGCTTGTGTCCTTGAGCAAGACACTTTACTATAATTGCTTCTCTCCACCCAGGGGTAAATGGGTACCTGTGAGGGCAGAGTTGGTTGTTGTGATTGATTAGCCCTATATGCGCTGTAATGGCAGCAATTGAGCTGTATACTCCCCAGGGAGCTGAGATGGTTTCAGGAATGATTTATGAGCCTGATGAGCAGGGGTAATAATATAGTGTGCCTTGAGCACCAGTTTGGTGGATACATGCGCTATATAAGTTCACATTATTATTATTATTATTATTATTATTTGTCAGTTATTCTGCCAGTAACTCAATAAAATAGTTTGGAAGTCATAAATAAAAAGTACTAAAGTAATGAATTTATGTTTTAAATATTTGTTATCACTTTTTTTTAAATATACAAAATTTGAGGGGAATGAAATCCAACTGTTCAGGCAAAACAAGTTAAGACATTTTCTTCTTTTTTTCCCCCGGCAAACTTTCAAACAAGAGAATATTTTAGTAGAGGACTTTTAGTAATTTATAGCATAATTAACGTCTTTATTCAAAATAAGAGTGTCCATTTTGGGAGGAGGGCCAAAGTCATGATACAGCCAAGCCTTTGAGGAGCCTGGCCAGGCCCAGTCTACCTGCCCTCCTAATCTGTCTTTTGTGAGTCCTAATCCTGTAACAATACAGTACCTGGCAATCAACATAACCTGGGCTTCTGGAGGGCCTAGCCCAGGCAAGCAGAGCTCATTATAATGGCTGCAGTTGTGAACAAAAGACAGCTGAGGCTTTGGTCAAGAGCTATTTGAGATCTATTCATTAGCAGAGATGCCAACACTGAATTCCGGATTTTGGGCAATGTCAGCGCCGCACTCGGTGTGAACCCCGCTGGCGGTATTGGGACTGGGGGGGCAGAGTAAATTGGAGGAAAATACTCAATGAAAAAAATTATGAAATTATAACAATGCTAGACGATCTTATCTTAAAAAGCTCACAATAATGATCTTCTGAATTAGTAATGCATGCATCAATCACGTTAGAAATTTTGATTATTAATACTAACTGTTCTCTTTCTTGGGGTCTCGAAGGCAAATAAAGAGCTAGGCCTACCCTAGCTAGCTCACCTGGGCCCCAATTTCATGGCGCTGCTTACCACAGAATTCTGCGCTTACGGCACCATAAAAAGCGTGTGATTCTATGTGCTGTAAGCACAGAATTCCACAGTAAGCAGTGCCTGCATGCCTGACACTAGTCGCACTTGCAAAGAAGCTTCGAGAAATTAAAAGGTAATGCACGTGCGCGAGCACAATTATGCGTGCATGTACACGTGTACACACAAGCTACCTCACAGACAACCTCATTCCCCATGGGTATGCTCATTATTCCCCATTATGTAATAGAGATCAATGGGTACGATCTTGCAAATAATGTACAGATGTACAGGCAGGGTACATACATGTGGTAGGAGGTAGGAAGTCGAATCCAGCGCACTCGCGCTTGTGTGTGATACGTACATAACCGTGTGAATTCGCCGCTAATCCCGCTATCGTCGCTTTTTACCACCACTGCGGTTTACATTTAAAAGGTTGTTGTTTTGTTTTTTCATTTTTAAAATTATTTTTCATCATTTTTATTTCCACTTAATAGTTCATTCATTGTTTGTTTGTATTGTAACTATATACAATTATACTGGGGCGGCTTGTTTAGCATATTTCAATGAAGTATTATCGTAGAGTCGTATTCACGGCTCAAAATCGTATTTGCTACGCCCAAATCGTGTATGTTGGCATCTCTGCATTAGTAAAGTGTCTTCTTTTGACCTCAGCTAGGGATTATATCTAGGCCTGTAGGCCTGAGCAAAGCCTGGGCCTGGCCGGGCTTCTCAAAGACTTGGCTGTACCATGACTTTGGCGCTCCTCCCTTACAGGACTTGGAAAACATTCAGTTGGTAGAGCGCTGGTCCAGTAATCTGGCTCAATTCCCACTATTTGCAGGTTCAATTCACATTTTAACATTTGTTCATTGCCGGTTCTTTCTTTTTTATTATTATTATTATTGATAGTTTATTAAAATCTGACAAAGCAGCTGGTGGGCTGAAAACAGTCAAATCTACATATTTAAAAATACCATAAAAAGTTATAAATAAGTATACATATAGATTGCTCTATAAAACAAATTAAAGAGAAATTAAAAACATAATCGTACGAAAAGGGAAGGCAGAGAGTAAGCAATTGGAAAGGTTACAGGGAAATGAGAGAGGAGGCAACAGGGAGGAAGGCTGGGTAAATTATGGGGAGAGCGGGCAATTGGGGAAAAGTTACATGGAAATGAGGGAAGAGGAAGGGGAGGGCGGGCGTGGAGAGGTTGCAAGGAAACTAAGAGTAGGGAGACAACAGGGAGGAATGCCGGGAGGATTAGGTTACCGCACCATTTCTTCCAAGAGATTATTATACATGGTGTTACCCGTAGACTTAACCCTTTCACTACCATTGGCGACTTTAGTCGACAAGACACATACCCACTGTTGCTTACCATTGGCAACTTTAGTCGACCAAGGTCACCACACACACACAGCACTTAATTGGGAGTATCATGACCAGCTTTTAAAACAGCTATTTTTTCCCTTCTTCGCAGTCCATACCCATGCTATATATGGTTGGAAAGACTGATTCCTTATCTTTCTAATGGTATAGCCCAACCTACATGTTGCTATTATAGAAATCAGACATAATACAAGTCAATCCTTTCAATGGCCATTTGTGCTATGGAAAGCCATACACTTGTGTACAAAATGCTCTCTGTGTTTGTGAAACAAAGTCAGGGGAAGTAAAATAAATAACCCGATCATTTTATATGCAATGCCAATGATTTTGGTATCATATGAAAGGGAATTTCATGAGCAACAATCATTTCATTGAATATATCTTTCTCCAACAAATTCGTCATGATGAAAAACGAGTTCAGAAAAAAGTGCCTGTAAGTGGATGTATACTGCTGTGCAATAATGTGTGAATTCATGCATGACCGGGCAGGCAATTCAGTCACCTGCTGAAACAAATCGGTAATTATGAAAGGGTTAAGTGTCTTATCCTATCCACCACGCAAAGCCTCAAATCACAATTAAAAACTTAGTACACACCTCTGGTGCTTGAAATATCGAGAGGCGCGACTTGGTCTTGGAGCTCACCGTCGGCGTGACAAACACCTTTTTGGGTTGAGGCGTGCCCCCCTCGGACGTCTTTGTGGGTTGAGGCGTGCCCCTCTTGGGTTCTGATGGCGCCCTGGGGGCAGGGATCATGACCTTAAAGCTAGGCTTGGTGACCTTTTTCCCTCTGCTGACGGAGGGCGTGGTTGTGGATCCTCGCTTTCTCTTCCGGGATTTCTAAAGCAGGATAATAATACATTGATGTTCAATTTTTTATAAACGATTACCCAGTGTTTGCTGCAACTTTACTGACAATTTTCTTTTTCAGCAAAACAAGTGCTTTAACCCTAACCACCCCAAATCCTGCAAAATCCTCCAAGGGGCACTTTTTGGGAAAAATTCAGCACTGTTGGAAACTGGTACTTTCACCTCTTCAAATGGGAAAAAATTACTACCTGGCAAGACGTACAGGCCATAAGTGCTGAATATGAAAGATCAACGAAAATGCACAGTGCATTTTGAAGATTAGAGCATGTTTCCAAAAGTGCACTGATGAATTTTGGAGTATTCAGGAAGGTTCCTAGGGGTTAGGGTTAATGTGTTATTTTTTATTCCTAAATTGTTTTCATCCTACCTGAGGCGTCCCACACTCTGACTCTGAGGAAGGTTCCGAGACGTTCTCATCGACGCCCAAGCTGTCACTGTCCGAGGAATCGTCAGCAACATCTGGTTTGTAGTCGTCCCCTACAGGTCAAAAACTAGACTAGTCAAACAGCAGAAAACGTTGCCAAACGCGCATCTTGAAAACGTTCCTGTTTGAACAGCAGCCGTTTCAAATGGGGAACAAATGATGTTCCCAGTGAGCGTCCTTGTTAATCCAACCAAACTCAATGCAACAAGATGCGAGAAGTTGTTGCATCTTGCACTATGAATAACTTTACCCTGAAAATGCCCTGAAAATCTGTTTTACCGTGAAATAAATAGTTCACGGCAATTTCATGATGACACAACACCGTGAAATTGCCATGAAATACTCTTGGGATTCCTTCGCCGTAAAAACACCATGAAATTCTTGTGGCAGTTTTGGGGTAGCTCATTAATTCTCTAGAGCACCGTGAATTTGCCCTGAAATCACATTGAACATTATTGCCAATATCTGAGAGGAAGAGACACCATGAAATTGCAGTGAAATTATGGTGAACTGTTATTTCACGGCAAAACAGATTTTCAGGGCATTTTCAGGGTGAAGCAATTATTCATAGTGTTGTGGCCCTCAGCAGAGAACAAAAGAACAACTGTTGTAGCTGATGGCAGCGGTCTCACCAGGATTTTCATTCAGGGTTGGGGGGGGGGGGGAATTTTAAATAATGTTATTTTGTGGGCTATGAACATTGAGGGTGGGGGAAATTTTCAACAGAATAATTTATCTGCATCAAAGGCTAATGCAGCGATCACTTTAAAAATCATAATAGAAATGAACAATTGAAATTAAACATTAGGGAAAGACTTCATTTGAAAATGTTGACTAAGTAAAATATCTATACATTGTTCATAGTAAACTACGTACTGAGCCCAAAAGTCAACTTGTGCTGATTCAGTTCAGTGAGCGCACACATTCCTCTCCCTCACCCTCTAGGATCCCAGTCCCAACAGTTCCCGCCTGCACGCTGCAACGCACTAATCCTCCAGCATCCAGTCATCGCGTGATCCTCCAGCAGCCTACTTAAGCAGTCAGCATTTCCCAGAGTCCGGCATTCTCCTGAAGACGATCAGAGCATACTGATCGAAACGTCGGGTTGTAACCTCAAGTTCTTTTCAGAATTAATTACTACTCAATAGAGAATTTCACATGGTGTCACCGCAATTAGTCTTACTTATTGAGAAGATAGTATCGTATATCGCCGATATCATGGCCATCGATAATTGACTATTAAAGAAAAATTCAATATCGTCACCCCTATCTGATACCAAACAAGCTTATGTAAACCTGCGATAACTTATTGCGTTACGCACTCACCTGAACTCTCGTCATCCGATGCATCGATGATCCGTCTTCTCTTTATTTTCCTGGACATCTGTCTGGCCGCCGCCCTGGGCGTCCGTCTCCTAGCCTTTTGTCCGATCTCCTCTTCCTCGGCCTCATCATCATCAGTATCATCTTCATTGCCAATGGTGTGTGTCTTGTCGGTAACGCTTGCTGTCCATTGGGTGAAAAGAATCCATGAATTTGGATTGTCGGGGGGGTTGGATCGTGTAGCTCCTCCCCCCAAAAAAAGTCCACCCTGGGGCCAATTTCATAAAACTGCTTAGCAGAGAATTTTGTTAAGCAAGTATTTTTGCTAAGCTGTTTATAAAACGGACTACCCGCCAAAATGCATACATCGTTGTGCGCCTGGAAAAAGGACGTAACGAAAGTGTGACCGGCAAAAGGTCGTAAGCAATTAATGTGCAAAACTGTACTTCAAGAAAACCGAGTGTGAAAGTTTGGTCGTGTTGTATGAAAGTTTAGCTGGTAACCAAACAAATGCGTTTAAAAGCAAATTTTTCTGGTGAGCAATTTTACCTAAGCAGCTCTGTGAATTTGACCCCAGGTCAGATGCGTTTCATTTGAGTAGCTCAAGTTTCCATGCTAACAGCAGAATGTTCTGCTTACCAGGTCTATGACACTGGCCCCCAAAAGTGAAACACTTGTTAAAAACTTCTATTACCAAGTGCTTCACTTGCTCTTTGCCCATTTTTTTTCAGAGACTGTTATCTGCTCTGTGCATGGTCAATCGAGGGAGCCCTTTACTCAAGCAGCAGTTTGTCGCCAGACCATAAGCATCTCACCGGTAAGCATGTGCTACTGCATCCATTTGCATTATAAGTGTTATATGTTTACCATGGAAGAGTTTTTTTGGTTATCTGCTCTGTACATGTTCAATTGAGGGAGCCCTTTCATAAACTGGTGCCACTAATCACCAAATAAAAAACCCGCCCCCATATTGTCTTTTCACATATCCTCGTACGCAAGGGTACTCATTTTTTTCCATGGTACGAGGTTGTTTCTCAAGTCAATACGCATGCTGGCGGCAATTTCGATAAGGCTTATTACCGTTCACTTCCATTTGTTCTTCCTCGTCCTCCTCTTCCTCCGACTGCCTGCACACGACGAGTTTCAGTCTGTCTTCAACCGACAGGTCGAGGGCGCTCTTTGCTGCCTTCACCGCTTTGCAGATGTCTGGCTTTTGGGTGAAGTACTTGCCTCCTCGTTCCGAGTCTTTCAATATAAAAGAATCCACGTATCTGGAAACAACAGATATTTGAAGAAATTTTTTTTTTTCAAAATCTAGCATTTTGTTTTCATAATTTAAACCAAAAATTTATACGAAGGATGTGAAAAGAAGAAATATTGGTGGTCTTCCATCACAAAACAAAAATTAAGAACTGGGGGGGTGGGGAGAATTTTTCATTTCCCCTAAACGAAATAGCATTTGAGAGCATTGTTTTTGTAAATGAAGCCAACAAAAATAATAATCATTCCTACCGACAATTTTTTTTAACCAGTTCGCGTCGGGAATAAAAAAGTTTTTCTGTGCCCCTGTGCGGGTTTCTTTTTCACACACAAACACGTTTTTTTTGCATGAATTTTTGTTTGTTACATCAATGAAACTAAGACGAGGCACCCCGATTTAGCTTATTAGCAGATAAATTGGCGAGTTTCCCGTAGGAATTATAGCCAGGAGGGCGTATTTGGTGTTGCGTCTTTAGAAGTCCACCGAGCCCTCGAAAGAATTCTTCATCGTATTTACATGTCGACCGAGCATGGAGGAAGGATTCCTTCCCCATTATCCGAGTGGTATGGTTACCGAGTAACAATGGGACAATGGTGCACGGAAATTGTTCTATAAAAATCTTAGTATACCGCAGCTTTACAGATTTCAATGGAGACAAAGACAAAGGTGTGGAACAGGTTTACGAGTGCCCCCGCCCAACAACCCATGTGAAGCGAGCGTGTTTACACGGCACCCGCTCTTGTGCCGAACAAGTGTTGCGCAATAACATGTCAACCGAAGCACAAGCACTGCCAAAATGGCATGTTTTCACGTCACCCGAAAGGACAATGGAAGGCTCGTTATCACGTCAACTGGGCATGCATACAAATATTCCCGAGTTTCCTATGGCGTGTTAAGGACAATCAACAATTTTCTTTTTAGATGGCTTGGAGGGACTAGCCCTCGAGGCCCCTCCTTGTATTATGTTATATACTGCGTCAGGGTCCTGAGTATATCCCATTTCCCCCCGTACATGCAATATGTTGAACAAAATGATGTTTCCACCATATCCCTTCCGGTTTTTCGCCCGTTAACCCTGACCTTCCCAAATCCTCCAAAATCATCTTTGCTAAAGCGAAGGATTTTGAAGGATTGAGGTTACACGCTACATGCACTTTGCTAAAGTGAAGGATTTTGGAGGATTGAGGTTATTAGGCATACTTGCCTTTCCATGGTACATGTACATCCATGTTTGTTGTAGTGATTGCAAGGTCAGTGCTTGGGTCAGTGAACACTGTTTATTGCTCCATGCATGCAGGGAGGGTCCCTGGCCATGTACATGTATCACAGATTAGAAACACATGTCATGTCATGTGCTTGCTTTACTACTGATTGATTTTGAAGGATTCAGGTTATGTGTAAGCAAACGTGCCTAGGTAGTTAGGGAGAACATTTTATGTTTCTATGTTATCTCACGATGGTCGCCGGACTCTTCCTTACGTAAAATTTTACCTGAAAATGGCGATATTTCCCACTTGTTTTTGCTTCGGTGGCTAATGTCGTCAGAATGTGGGTTCGAATCCCAACCGCGACCAGGGTAGTTGTGTCCTTGAGCAAGACACTTTAGCATAATTGCTTCTCTCCACCCAGGGGTAAATGGGTACCTGTGAGGGCAGAGTTGGTTATTGTGTTTGATTAGCCCATATTTGCTGAAATGCCAGCAATTGAGCTGTATACTCCCCAGGGAGCTGAGATGGTTTCAGGAATGATTTATGAGCCTGATAAACAGGGGTAATAATGTAATGCGCCTTGAGCACCAGTTTGGTGGGTACGTGTGCCATATAAGTCCACATTATTATTATTATTAACGTTCATGCACACATACAGGGAGCTGTCAGACATGTATGAAGTTTGCACGCATGCGCATTTCCATCTGTAGCATGTGTGCGAATACGAATACTGAAATGCGCATGCGCGCAATTTTATTCATCATGCACAGGGGGAAATGAGGTTTCATCGGTAGAACTCGGACGCAGTGTATACGAAGGAAGAAGTTCATAGAGCTAGGGGGAATGGACCTTTGACCTTTACGTTTACTCACTTCTCAAGAATCCAGGATCGACTGTGAGATTCGTCAAAAAACTGTACATGTACGTGCACCTGGGTCTTTTTCCCTCGTTTGACGTGTGTGTCGAGTGTCGGGTGCTTACACACAAGGCTTGGCCACCTAGGGTACCCTTCAAGTTTGGCCCAGACAATATCTCCCACCTTCACTCGGAAATCTGTCAAGCAACAAATATTATAGAAATTTCAACACGGTATAAGGGACGGACAGGCAATATTTCTAGAGACTTTTAAAGACACATCTAGAATGATAAGGCTTCCGGGGCCATTGGGCGGGCCATGGTCCTCACACCAGAAAGATGTTACTATCATACCTGCACTGTACACAAATGATATGGGCCGAGATGTTAGCCAGGATTTAGAAATAGGGTGTCCAAATTTGGTGGAAATTTCAAAACGGGGTGTCCAAATTGTTCACTTACAATACTTTTATGTAAATGAAAGATGAAATAGGGTACGTCCAAAATTGAAACTGGGTGTCCAAAAAACATCCAGACACCCCTCTGGCTAAAACTATAATATGAGCAGATGATAAAATTGCTGCCGGAAAAAATGTCGTATCCGACCGCCACTTTTAAAGGTTTTTGGGGGAATCGATTTTTCAGGGTACAGAAAGCGAAAACTATCTTTAAAAACCACTTTTATGATGGTTTTCAGACTTTATTTCCCTTCTAAAAACATCCTCCCCTTCAGAAAATAGAAGGATCCTATTATAGTTGCCACTGCGCATGTACAATGTCCGTGTTGTTACTAACAGGGGAGTTGACAAGATCAGACTGACGTAACTGAGGAAGTCACTGTATACCAAAAATGCCTGATTTTTTTTCATGAAATAAATAATAATAATATTAATCAAAATACAGAAGAAGTGCTCAAGGCGCTTTGCAGTAAACAAGAAATCATACATATATACGACTGGTTCACTTTTTGCCGTGAAATTTGCCTTCATGTAGTCCAGCAGAAGAACAGCAAGGCGATAGGCGGACCAGGAAACGTGGTCGAAATAGATGAGTCCACATTTGGCCGCCGCAAGTACAACAGAGGTCGTCTGGTCGATGGTAAGTGGGTATTAGGTGGCATTTGCCGTGAGACGAAAGAGGTTTTCCTGATTGAGGTTCAGCAGCGGGATTCAGCGACACTTATTCCTTTAATTAAGGAATATGTTGCTGCTGGATCAACAATCATCACTGACTGCTGGAAGTCGTACGACTGTCTCAGTCAGGAAAATTTCAAACATCTCACGGTAAATCACTCCTTAAACTTTGTTGATCCGGCCACCGGTGCTCATACACAGAACATTGAGTGCCAATGGTGGCAGATCAAAAGGAGTCTGCCTACATTGTAGTACCCACACCAGTGCTACCGACGGCTTCGGCTTCCGCCTAGCCGAGTACATGTGGCGTCGCCAAAATGCAGGAAAAGACCACTTTGAACAGTTCCTCAGTGACATCTTGCTGTTGTACAAACCGCTGCAGCGCTTTTAAGATCAGCGCCAGCCACCCCAGCACAGGCGGAAAGCCACCCAATAAATCAAAAGATAGAAATAAACATTATTATGCAGGCTAATCGTTGTGTAAATAAAGAAACCTTTAATAATATTTCACTTCATGTTGATGAATTTATGATGAATCCTCAACAACCACAAATGAAAACTATTTTGAAAATACACCCTTATGACGACATTCTGACTTTCTTTTCCTTAAAAAAATCCTCAACAATCACGAATAAAAACTATCTTGAAAATACACCTTTATGATGACATTCAGACTTTCTTTCCCTTTAAAAAAAATCCTCAACAATCACGAATAAAAACTATCTTGAAAATACACCTTTATGATGACATTCAGACTTTCTTTCCCTTTAAAAAAAATCCTCAACAATCACGAATAAAAACTATCTTGAAAATACACCTTTATGATGACATTCGGAATTTCTTTCCCTTTAAAAAAATCCTCAACAATCACGAATGGAAACTATCTTGAAAATACACCCTTATGACGACATTCGGACTTTCTTTCCCTTTTAAAAAAGCCAGAACATTTACTCATGGTGGCCATGATTTAATGTAGTCATGTTGGAGCGACAAACAGTGGGTGAACAAATGTGTCAAATTGCCTTTTTCAAATGCCACGTGTATTTCCCGGGCACGCCAATATCTGTGCTTTCCATTAATTTTAGCATTGACCTACCCACTTCACAAAATTCCCATTTCAGAAAATAGAAAGATCCATTCTTAGTTGCCACTGCGCATGTACGATGACCGGATTGGCCACTGCGGGAGGTGACAAGATCAGACTGACATAACTGAGGAAACAAACATGGCGTCCACATTGATTGCTGTTCCGCAGTCACCGTACACCAAAAATGCTTGATTTTTTTCATGAAAATAAGTATGTAGAATCATCTGAAGTACATGTCCATCATCATCCATATGTTCTCGACCTTACTGAGCAGGTAATATTAGTTATTACACTATTGGTTACTTATTAATGAGCGAGAAAAAGTGGCGGTCGGATACGACATTCTACCCGTAAATTCTACCACAAACCCAAAATTGTGGACCCAATCTTATTTTCATAACATTGTCCTTAACGAAATGTCAACACTTTCCACAAAGTCAGATTCAGATTAGGCCATGAGAATGAAAGTGATAGATTTGCGTCCACCGCCCGCATGTCCCGAAAGCTACCGCCTAAATTTTTCATTATTTGCCAAAAAAATCATTATTTGCACAAAAAAGGTATTTCCACCAAACAAATTTAGTTCCAAATCATCCACATCAGTAAAACGAAGTTTTTACCAAATTTCCACCAGTATGTGCGCTATAAATCATTAGTACATGTACATGTTCTCTTATTTTTACAGTCTTAGTCCCGCGTACTTCGTTCACAAAAAAGGTCGCATTGCGCTAAAACTGGTAAATTCCGATCCGCACCTGCAACTGTACCGCCTTCACATGTACAACACGTTCGCTGTTGAGCCTTTCCATTGCATCTTATGCCTGTGTGTGCGGCCTGCACGTATAATGATGCACGTACGTACACAGATTAGAAGAAACATCTTGTGATTGCGCTGTAGTGTTATTAATGATCAATATGATCAATATGAATAATGAATAATGAAAAAAAGCCTCATGTGTTTTCGAAATTTCCCGGACGCAAATCTATGACTTTCATTCTCTTGGCCTTAGGCCTAGGCCTACAGTCTTTTGCCCAAATCCATTCACGTCACCTACCGTCCGGATCCGCCCCGTCGTGGTCAACCCTCCCGTTCCCGTTCGACTGTGGTGCCTTGGCCGTCTCCTTCGGTGATTTAGATTTCTGATCTCCCACATCGTCAGCAGTCAGCGGGGAGGTAACCTTCCTTGCTGCCGCTGGACTCTTTGAAAAATATGAAAACAAGGTGTTTTTCGACATTTTCAGTGATTAAATTTGAGATTCCAGAACGATAATTGGATCACACACGCCGCAGTGTTGACAAGGTTTCGCGGGAAATTTTTAAGATTGGTGCCCGTATCGAAATGTCAATTGTGCGTTCGTTCTGAGAACAGCAGAAACTAGACAGTTAACTTGCCACTAGTCGTTTATGCGAGCTACGCGCAAGATCCAGGGTGGCCACAAAGGAGTGGCGCACAACACGGCGAGGGAGAAGGGCCATGTCCACTTAAACACTTATATTACAAACGTAAAAGTAAATTTCCACTCAAAATCATTTAAAAGGGGGAAATTTCCCCTTGAACCCCTCCCCGTCCCTTTGATCAACTCTACATCATCAGAAAAAATAATACCATAGATCGCGTGACTTATTTTGCTAAAAATAGGTTTGTCCAAAACTTATTTTGGACAAATTTCGTGCACGTTAAAAATAATGGTAGCAGCTGGCGTGGCGCAGATGGACTGTTTGTGACGTCATTACCGATCCGTATTATTATTTTGTGTGCGTTTCAACGGTGCTGGCAGCAGCAGTTACGTCACAGGACAAACATTATTAGACAAAAACAAGATATTAAGCCTCACAATCACCTTTAAATCAAAAACCAACTCGGGCAAGGTATTATTGGACACTATTTTTGACAATATTGGTGCGTTATTGTTAGTATACTATTTTACAACGCGGAAGAACTTTGTCTTCAACTTGGGTGAAAAGACTTTTGTTGCAGCCGATTGTTTTATAACCCCATAGTTCATGTTTAACGAAAATTAATCGATCATAGATTGCATATAAAATTTTAACTATTCACAATAATAATTAAAAAGTGAAAAAAACAAGGTCAAATGATTTGTGTTAAGATAGTTTTGTTTATTGGAAATAAAACTAAAATCAAAACAGTCACACGGGTAAAAAAAAAAGGTTTTATATCGCTACGCGTGTGACTGTTAACAACAAGATGAAAAGTAAACAAACCGTAGTCAAATCATTTCACAGGACACGTCGTCTGCTGATTGTTCGATTAAAACACTTCAAAATTCGTAGTAAAAGAGTTTACAAGTACAGACTTTGTGCTATTATCGACATCTGGAGATAATTCTATTTATTTATTCAATACTGCACCGGCGGTCAGACCGCCTGTGCCGGCGGGAGAGCAATCCTGTACGCGGCTTTGCACGTGCCCAATCTTTCATGTGCCTCAGTCTGTTAATGTCTGTGGCAGTGTTTGGGCTGTCTGCTCCGGCAGTGAGGCTGTCTGCACCGGCAGTGAGGCTGTCTGCACCTGCGGCAAGGCTGTCTCGCAGGAGCCTCTTGGTGTCACCAGCCTGCCCCCTTGTCCGGTGCCATAATTACGGCACCTACGGCTCGTTGTATAGTACCGATGAGACTACCTGGGTGGGGTGAGGCTGGGGCAATCCGTACCGCCGGCGGTTGGGATGCCTGTATCGGCGGTTGGCTCAACATGAACAACACTCAGTTGTCCATTTAAGATGCAGTTAATTGCATCTTTAAGATGCAGTTAATTGCATCTTTAAGATGCAGTTAATTGCATCGGCGGTTGTGTTGTCTGAACCGGCGGTTGTGTTACACGAACCGGCGGTTAGGTTACACGAACCGGCGGTTGTGTCATGATCTGAACCGGCGGTTGTGTCATCTGAACCGGCAGCTGGGTTGCCTGAACTGGCGGCTGGGTTGCCTGAACCAGCGGTTGGGTTACACGAACCGGCTTCTTGTCTTCCTGAAACACCGTACTGATTGTAAAAGAAAAAACTCAACACCTGGAACTGGGTAGGCCAATATTCAACGGTTCGAATACCTCCTGACACCTAACAGTTGTCCATTTAAACTGCCGTCCCTTCTCAGTTATTTGGTGAAGAGGCCTTGCGATTGCAGCAAACCCCTTAACAAATGTATTTAATTTTATTCACAATATAATTCATCTGGGCTTTTAGGAAAATAACAATTATGTTCCAGTTTTAAAAATCCCTTGATGTAAAGCTGATTACAAACAAGTTTCATCCTATGAACTTGTATCAGCTCTGTTTGTACAATCAATAAAAATAAATTAAATTGGTTTAATTTACACAATGTCTTGGTTTTTGGTATAATTTATTCTGTTGCAATCTAGTTTAGTTTATTTCTCCAAAGAATCACAGATAAATGTGACCCGCTTCATCGAAATGCAGTCATGTACGTTTTGTGAACTTTGGAAGTCCATTACACGGAAACATGTCTTGGGCGGGAACATTCCTCATTTCGATGGGGAGCGGGTCACAAATATCAATGATGCATTTCAACAAATAAATCATAATATAATACAGAAGGTAGGGGACCTATTGGAAGCAGAGCTTAAGATTTATATGTATCGCTCGTGTTTTTCGCCATTCTACCGATTTTTGTATGTGTATACACAAAAAACCTTGTTGACAAAACTTCCACGGAATTTGTTTTCTCTCGTTTTTGCCTAGTGTCGTCACAATGACGGCCCGGGCCGCGATTTGAATTTTTTTCTATAGTATATACTTCGTCCAGTGTTCATTTGTATACTAAATTTTTGGCTATAATTTATTTTATTTTAAAAAATCCTCCATAACAGTGAATTACTATTATATATAAAGGCTTTGCTTCTGAATTCATTTTGAAGTTTTAAAAAAATGCATTACTAAAAACAAATTTATGAAAATGTTGAAAAACCAAGTCTTGATCCCGGTACCTCCTGAAGTGAGCGTTCTAACCACTAGACTACCATGCCAGTCGAATTTGTTGGTGAATTAATTATTTGAAGAACCTTTTTAAAATTAGATTTCTATGGCAATTTCTAAGCCATTAACGAAAAGTGTGCTGCAGAAAAAGAAATAGCGCCCGCGGGGCCCGGGCGGCCGCGGCCTGGTCGAAAAAAATTAATGAGTTCAAATAGTCGTCGCAAGAGGGCGCTGTATAACTCGCCATTACTACTGATTTACTGTGCATGCTAATAATAATGCTCAGGCGATGATGACATGTAAACCGGCGCTAGCTAGCTATATACTGTACACAGCATCACCATTTAAACACGTCTATGTAAGTGAAAACGCACCTTCTGCTCGTGGAATTTGAGCATTTATGGAAGATTTCATCAGAAGATAATGTCCAGTGTGATATCTTGAGTTATGAGGGTGATTTCTGTGGAGATTGGATGTAGTTTAGTTGCACAAGGACAAGGTCAAGGAGGTCCGAAACAGTTTCCGTGTGTAACTTAAGTAGGCCTACCGTGAACAGGTAGGTATGATTGATGATTGATAGAGGACAAATTGTGATCGTGTAATACTATGTAGATCCCTATGTATGTAACAAGTGTAGTGGATTAATGGAAACATGTTAAATTGAGTGTTTTCCAACCTGGAGCAATTCACAAAAACAACATCAAGATGGAGTGTACCATTTTACCAGTGAATTGATTTAATAAATCATGATATTTGATAATATCTTTTAACTGTAGTCTGTAGTGTTATACTTAGGCCAAGAGAATGAAAGTCATAGATTTGTGTCCGGGAAATTTTGAAAACACATGAGGCTTTTTTTCATTATTCATTATTCATTATTTCCATTGATCATTAATAACAGCGCAATCACAAGATGTTTCTTCTAATCTGTGTACGTACATGCATCATTATACATGCGGGCCGCACACACAGGCATAGGCCTACTACTAGGCTCAACAGCGAACGTGTTGTGCATGGGAAGGCGGTACAGTTGCAGGTGCGGATCGGACGGAGTTTACCATACAGTTTTAGCGCGATGCGACCTTTTTTGTGAACGACGTACGCGGGACTAAGACTGTAAGAGAACATGTGCTAATGATTATTTTATAGTGCACATACTGGTGGAAATTTGGTAAAAACTTCGTTTTACTGATGTGGATGATTTGGAACTAAATTTGTTTGGTGAAAATACCTTTTTTGTGCAAATAATGATTTTTTTGGCAAATAATGAAAAATTTAGGCGGTAGCTTTCGGGACATGCGGGCGGTGGACGCAAATCTATGACTTTCATTCTCATGGCCTTATAGTAGGCAGTTTCATGAAAATTTGAAGTTGCTTCAATGCTTTTAAATGTCATATCACTGGATAGAACAAAAAATTAGAAAGAAAATGAGGGGTCAATGGTCATGATAGGTTAACCCTATGCAAAGTTACGAATTTTTGTTGATTTAAATATTTGGTAATTTTTAAGATCCAGTTTCATTTGAAAAGTTGTGACCGAATTTGCCTGCAATGTATCCTTGTAGTACTAACAAAGTCTATTTTGCGCAAGTTGCACTGTTTTTGTGCCAACGTTACAGTTGGCATGGACTGATCAATTAAGATAACCACGATGTGTAGTATCCATTTATCGACACTAGAAGTGACTACATCCGTAGACTACCCTTTATATTAGAATTTTACCATGAAAGTTCGGCGGGTCACAACTTCGACAGAATAAAAGGATATGAAAAATAGCGCCACCATCGGCGGTTTGCGTGAATCTGCCTACTTATAGTACTATCTATAGGGCTAGGACTTGAATTTGTTAGTAAGGAAGGAAGGAATGTGTAATGTTAGAACTATTTGTGAACTAAAAATAATGAACCAAATTGGAAAAGAATGTACAATACAACTGCCACTTTTCTGTCTAAATATGACCAAATATCACAGATTTTCCTTTAATTAGATGATAGAGGACATACTTAAAGAGAAGAAAATGTAGTGAAGTGAGGATTCCAAACGATTTGAAGATTTTGAGTAATGAATGTGTATGCACATCCAGTGAGACGGTGGCCATAATGGAAAGAATGTCGTATCCGACCGCCACTTTTTCTCAGTACAGAAAAATAACATTAATGTTTTCAGTGAACGGTTTCGCTTGTATCGAACAGCAAAATGCAACACGAAATTCACAGTTTGCTGTAACAAAATTCAAGGTATTCAAAATTAGGGAAAGAATGTCGTATCTGACCGCCACTTTTTTAAGGGTTTTGGGGAATTTTTTTGCAACCATTAACAAGTTAAAAAATGATTCTATCGATTTTTTTTGGGTACAGAAATCCACTTTTATAATGGTTTTCAGACTTTATTTCCCTTCTAAAAAAATCCTCCCCTTCAGAAAATAGAAGGATCCTATTATAGTTGCCACTACGCATGTACAATGACCGTGTTGGTCACTAATGGGGGAGTTGACAAGATCAGACTGACATGACTGAGGAAGTCATTGTGTAGCAAAAATTCCTGATTTTTCATGAAATAAATATCCTGGAATAATTTGAAGTATATGTCCATCATCATCCATATGTTATCTCCACCTTACTGGGTAGGTAAGAATACACATGTACATTATTGGTTATATTGAATGAGAAAAAATGGCGGTCGGATATGACATTCTACTCAAAATTAGCGTTACGTGTACACAAATACATGTATTTCTGCCAAAAATAAGTTTGACCTTGCAAAATTGTTGAATGAAATCATTCCCCTGATTTTTGAAACTATTATTTTTTGTCCAATAGTTTGAACAATCTAGAATTGAAGAGAGCGTACATCGTTGATCGGTAAACTGACGTCAGTGACAACGAGGAACACCGAAGCAGGAACAACAAAGAAAAAAAATCTGCACAATGAATCCACCCGATTCCCATAGTCTGTGTACATGTACCTTATGCATCGAAGCTAGGAGCAAGTTTTTCACCAACTCTTGTCATGATAGAAACTCTCCACCGCCGAGAATGTCGCAGACATCACGTCCCCAGACAACCCTTTCCAGTGGGTGTGTCCGGATTTTTAATTTCAAGAGCGCCCTCAACCTAAGATGGCAGCTATTTTTACATTTCACGCTGGTGATGTTGCTGTTATTAAGAACAGGTACGTCTTTGAAGAATTTGAATTTGAATTTTATACATTCGGGGTGAAAGAATGTAGAATACAACCGCCACTTATCCATCCAAATTATGACAAATATCACAGATGTTCCTTTGAAAGATGATAGAGGACACACGTAAGGCGAGGAAAGTGTAGTCAAGTGAGGATTGGAAAACGATATTTTGGGAGATTTTGAGCAATGAATGTATGCACATCCAGTGAGACGTTGGCCATTTTGTCGTCTGCTATTTATAAAACACATGCTAATAGACATTGTGTGCAAGTGGCGGTTGGGTTCAACAGTCTTTCCCGTTCGCGGGTATTTATGTGTTTTTACAAAATTGTTTACGGGTACCCTGGTATCTGAAGATTGCCAATTTCGGGTATCCGGTTCTGAAAACGCACAGCTGTATAATGGGACAATATATAATTACAAACAATGCAGTGGGTGAAACAGAAAATGAAAATGAACAGCATAGGCAAACAGGCGGATATCATAATAATAATAATAATAATAATAATAATGTGGACTTATATAGCGCACGTATCCACCAAACTGGTGCTCAAGGTGCATTATATTATTACCCCTGCTCATCAGGCGCATAAATCATTCCTGAAACCATCTCAGCTCCCTGGGGAGTATACAGCTCAATTGCTGCCATTTCGGCGCATATAGGGCTAATCAAACACAAGAACCAACTCTGCCCTCACAGGTACCCATTTTACCCCTGGGTGGAGAGAAGCAATTATGGTAAAGTGTCTTGCTCAAGGACACAAGCACCATGGTCGCGGTTGGGATTCGAACCCACATTCTGACGACTCGGCCATCAGAACACAAATCCGATGCACTAAACCGCTCGACCATGGCACTCCATAATTGCATGTTACAAAGCTGTAAGCAAACGTGAACAAGAATTCTCGGAATGGGAGTTAATTTTGAGAGCAGGCAACCAGCAACAGAGCCACATGTACATGTACATGTGGATCCTACCAAATAGTACAGTATATTAGGCAAAAAAAAAAAGTCTCCGGTTTCTGGTCATTGGTCGGCTTCAAAATCAGTGTGGTGACGCGTTTTTTTTTTGGTTATTTTATTTTATTTTTTGTAATATTAAAAAAAAATTTTTTTTTGCCAACAGGGAAATATGTGATACATGTATACTCGGGGACCAAATTTCCCATATATATACAAAGTATGGTGGCTACGAGAGGCCTCTCAAATCGGGCAAGCGTTCATACCCCTGTGTGAAAAAAAAGTCGTTTAAAACACGGCACGGCAGAATTCCAATCGATCCAGCAATTTTGGCTGCAATTGGACATTGTTTCGTCGCAAAAAAAATAATAAAAGGAAATTAAAAATGCTGATGCGCGGGTCTGAGGCGACGCGCGTGGAAACCTGAAACCGGAGAATTTTTTTTGGGGGGTGGGGGGGCTTAGAAAAATTGACTACCAGTGAAAAAGTCGTTTAAAGCACAGCACGGCAGAATTGCAGTCGATCCAGCAATTTTGGCTGCAATTGGACGTTGACTACCAGCTAAAATCTGTGCATACAGTAATTTGTATACCTCTTCATGCATTGTAATATGCATTATAAGTTTATGTAAACATGTGGGTATTCGCATCGTGCATGAGCTGTTGAGGGCACATGTTGTTAGACCACTGTGGGCGAAAGGGCAGCGATAGTGCGTCGCGTGTGTGTGTATTTTGCAGTTGATGTTCGTACGCGCGGAATATCTCCAACGATCATTGGCTGGTAGAAGTGCACGCGCGGTTAGTATCATAACATACGCGGATAAAGTGTACGCATAACACTCACACGACGCCAGAGTGGTAATCATCAAGACATTAGGTGCAAATTCACCTCTAAGAGGGCTACGATGTGCACTGAGCAGATGGGATTACTTACATGTAGTTTTATGCTGGTACCAGTACAAATATCGTACTATTACTGCTTGCTGGTAACCATTAACCCTCCTACTGCTATCTAACTGCCCCAAACCATTCAAACAGCATGGTTTGTTTGATTTTGATGGACTCGGGTACTGTACACCCCTGACAGGGATACTTTGCATGGGGCCGGGTGTCCTAATTCCAGCTACATGTAAGTCCAACAGTTGGGTGGTAGTGTTATCTGCATGGTGTTGGATTTTGATGGACTCGGTACTGTATAGCCGAGACAGGGATACTTTACATGGGGCCGGGTGTCTCAATTCCAGCTATAAAGTCCAACAGTTGGGTGGTAGTGTTTGTGCATGGTGTTGGATTTTGGCAGATTGAGGAATGTTCTTAGGCAAAACAGCTATGGGGTTAGGGTTAATTGGTGAAAATACATGTAATCATGTACACAGTCTGTGTCAAAACGTGTACATGTTTCACAAATAGAATGGAAAATGCCAAGCCTAGTTGACGCCCTGTTTTTCCCCCCCAAAACCCCCCAAAAACAGATTTGGATGTCCTTTTTCCAAATCCTGGCGTTTAGTCTGATTTTGAACTCGAGAGATTTAATGGGTTTTGCGTGAGACTTGGCATACTTGTCGTCAATGTATCAACAAATTTTGATAAAATCTTACTGATGTTGATATTTCCCCGTCCCGTCCAGGCCATGTGGACGCATACTCCTGCGTCGGAGGAGACCCTCTTCACGGATACAGCCTCGACCTTCCAGAGGAGCAGCTGAAGAGACGTCATTTTGTCTCGTCGGGCAGGGACTGTGTGGACAAGTGCTGCGCGAGCGATTACTGCGATGCGGTCTGGATGCGGTCTGGGGAGTGCTACCATGCCAGGTGCGAAACCCTCAGCGAATGCATCCCACTGGAACCAGAATGGCCAAACGAGGATTCCAGCAGTGTTGTGTACATCATGGACAGGTCAGGACAAGAACATGACGGAGGTAGGATGAACAGTTTTGTTACTTTATTTTGGGCTGGGGTTAAACTTGACGGACAAAACGTATTAACCCTCCTACACATGGAGGCCACTCCCAACCACAAAATTCTGTTCTTGAGCAACCTTCAGTACATACATGTACAAGCCTGCTGTCCTTTCCAAGTAATCTTACAAAATCAACTGTGTGGCCACCCAAGGCCACTGTAAATTTTTGAACATATTAGTATGGCTTGCAATGTATCGATGGGAGACCACTTTACCCTGCAATCTCAGTGGTGACAGTGCACAGAAGGGTAACCATAGGAGGCCACTGGCAACAGCTATAATGGCTTGGAGTGGCCTGAATGGGTTGTTTCAAAAATTGCACTGATTGCAGGAGGGTTTTAATGGGAGTGACCATAACAGTCGGCAAAGCTAGAGCTATGGGTTTGCCGACTGTAAATGTATCGTGTTTCAAAGCACTGAAGATTTGAAAAGTTGTTTGCTTGTCATGTAGTTGTTTATAAGCTGCGGTTTCGGGTGGCAAATCCGCCCATCTTTACACAGTGTCCATGTTGGAGAAAAAATAAATAAAGTAAATTTGTCTGGTCGTATATTAGTGTTGTCAATAAATTTACCAACAACAATTATTTGCGTCCTCCAACTCGGATGTCAGTCTGCAAATTGGCTTCCACACCCCCCACCCCCCTACCCCCCCCCCCCAAAGAAAATGCCTTTGCTATGCCCATGACTGTAGTATGGCCTTTATTTTTTTATAGCCCTTATTTGTACCAAGGCATAATTGTTACTGAGTATGTGTGTATACTCATTTGGTTGGAGAGCTTTTCTGTTTGAGGAAACTTTTGAAATACAACACTTGAATTTGTGGGCGTGTGCTTTTTGTAGGGCTGTGTTGGGTGTTCAGATATCCAGATACCCGACCGAAACTGTCATTACCCGGTTCCATTTTTCGGTTCCAATTACCCGTAAAAGACTTTTTAAAATTCGGACTTAACATTTGAGTGGAGTGAACAGAAATCTGTCACTCTTGAACAATGTAATGTTTACACTTTTACAGACAATTATCTGTAAATTCAAGAGATTACACTACAATAAAGCCTTTGTAGTATTTAACGGACATTTTCCATTCACTTTTCTCCAACTGTTACATTGATCTGTGATACATTGTATCGAATTGTTAAGATTGCAAAGGGCCTGGCAGCGGCTGCTTCAAACAACTTATCAAGCCAGCAGCGTAGGAGGGAATGTTTGCCTAATTGTTTGCCTAATTGTTTTACTTTAATAAAAACAACACAGTAAAGAAAAGATCGATTTAACCCTCCTACTTCTGGTACCTTTTTCATACAAGTTGATCCACCATTTGAAACCATTCGCTTTTGTGGTTTTGAATGGTGAAATAACTGTACAGTATTGATTCCCCTAAATGGTTTTGAATGGTGGGTCAGCTAATACAAAACCTTGTTTGGATCTTTCCAAATGGTAGTACAGCTAATACAAAACCTTGTTTGGATACTTCTAAGTGGTGAATCAATGGACCCTCTATGCATTTGAATGGATTTGAATGGTTGTAAAGCTTGCTACCAACACTGTTCAAATGGTATCACCATGTGTGTACAAAACCAATGGGCATTTTGGTAAGTGGAAATTTTGAATGGTTTCAAATGGTCAAACAGTAGGAGGGTTAAGTATGGTATCCTCTGTATTATAAAAGTCAATTTGTTACCATTTACAGTACATGTATTTGTGCACCCCCGGAGGCATGTTTTCAACAAAAATTAAAACGGGTATCCGGGTATCCGGGTATCCGAAGTTTCCTGATTTCGGTTATCCAGTTCCAAAAATATCGGAAAACGCACACCCCTAGCTTTTTGTGTCATGCAAGTTACCGTTTTTGGAACATTGCTGGGTTTAAAGGGGCACTGCCCTTAAAGGTACAATATGTCACGATCAGAGCAGACTTTCATCAGGGCATGGAATCGGGAATCTGTGACCTTAGCATGTCGGGTATTATTTTCAGTCACTGAGGTAATCTAAAAACTAGCACTCTGATTCCATGTCCTGTTGAATGTGATGATAATGTCCCTTTAAAGATACATGTACTTCTTCTGTGTTTTTCGTTTATCAAAACAATGCTTGTTTCCTATTGAAAAAAATAAAAACTTATACTTGTGAGACATTAATTAACCCTCCTACAATCAGCGCAATTTTTGAAACAACCCATTCAGGCCACTCCAAGCCATTAGCTGTTGCCAGTGGCCTCCTATGGTTACCCTTCTGTGCACTGTCACACCACTGAGATTGCAGGGTAAGGTGGTCTCACATTGATACATTGCAGGCCATACTAATATGTTCAAACAACCATGTATTTTTAATTTTCTCTTTTTTGCTATGAAACGATGTCCAGTTGCAGCCAAAATTGCTGGATTGATTGGAATTCTGCCGTGCTGTGTTTTAAATGACTTTTTCACATAGGGGTATGAACATTTGCCCGATTTGTGAGGCCACTCTTAGCCACCATTCTTTGTATGGGAAATTTGATCCCTGCGTATACGTGTTTGTATCATGTATTGGAGTGTCGTGGCCGAGCGGTCTAGTTTACCGGACTCAAGTTCTGGTGTTAGCAGCAGAATGTGAGTTCGAATCCCGGCCGTGACACTTGTGTCCTTGAGCAAGACACTTAACCATAATTGCTTCTCTCCACCCAGGGGTTAAATGGGTACCTGTGAGGGCAAAGTTGGTTGATTAGCCCTATATGCGCTGTAATGGCAGCAATTGAGCTGTATACTCCCCAGGGAGCTGAGATGGTTTCAGGAATGATTTATGAGTCTTATGAGCAGGGGTAATAATATAATGCGCCTTGAGCACCACTCAGTCGGTGGATACGTGCGCTATGTATGTATAACGTCCACACATTATTATTATTATTATTATTTACCTGTTGGCCAAAAAAAAAGATGGCAAAAAAAAAAAAAAAGTGCATCACCGCACCGATTTTGAAGCCAACCGATGACCAGAAACCGGAGACTTGCTTTTGGCCTAATCATGCTCAATGCAACAAGATGTTTTGAAATTACTACACCTATTAAAACCTCTCCCTTAAATGTACCTTTGAGAGCAATCCCTGTAATTTATTCAACTTGGATAAGATAAAATTTGCATTGTGTTTCTGTTTTTGTGTCATGTACAATGTACATGTACATTGTTGCATACGATGTATGTATTGTACATGTACATGCACGTGTGTGGTTGACTGCGGTCAAAATCATGATGATAATGCGTGAACAACCCTTTACGGAGCATGAGGCCATTGATCATGGACTAGATAAGAGAGTTTTGGCAAACTTAAAAGGCAAACACCATGTTGCTACAGTACATGTAGACCTGTCCAAACTTGTTGAAAACAAGCTTGCATCGAAATGTACACATTACATATACATACAATTTTAAAAGGGATCTTTTCCACCTGAAACTCAACAAATTCCAGATCGTTTGCACCCAGCGATTGTCTCAGCCATGTATCGGTCAATAGCAATTTAATTTGTCCCAATATTTTCTTTAGCCGCGGCCCTGTTGAACAACTCGATATCCCGCCACTTCCGCCGCCAGTGTGGATGTCCCCGTGTGCATGCATTCATTAACGCAGACATTGATTAACTGTTACTCACACTTTAAGCCATATTACATGCAATGTCAAGTCGTCAAGCTCAACAGCGATGGTGACGCAGGATCCCTGAACTGCGTACACGGTACACCGCTCAACTTACACTGAAATTCAATTTGATTCGCACTAGTTAGGGGGATTAAAAAGCAACAATCTTGCCAGGTGTGGCTATCCATGGTAATAGGATTAATTTTTTAACGTGATAGAAATTCTGTCTGCTTTAAAATACTGCAATCAACAGACTGTGGTTAATCCCTCTTGAGTCCTTTCACCAATGGTCCAGCACGTACAGCTGTACTGTATAGGGCTTCAGTTTGTCTACCAGCTTAACCTCTAACCACCCCAAATCCTGCAAAATCCTCCAAGGCGGCACTTTTTGGGGAAAATTCAGCACTGTTGGAAACTGGTACTTTCACCTCTGGGGCAAAATTACTACCTGGCAAGAAGTACAGGCCATAAGTGCTGAATATGAAAGATCAACAAAAATGCATGGTGCATTTTGAAGATAAGGGCATGTTTCTAAAAGTGCACTGATGGATTTTGGAGGATTCAGGAAGGTTCCTAGCCAGAATACCTATAGGGGGTTAGGGTTCAGGAAGGTTCCTAGCCAGAATACATACAGGGGGTTAGGGTTCAGGAAGGTTCATAGCCAGAATACCTACAGGGGGTTAGGGTTCAGGAAGGTTCCTAGCCAGAATACCTACAGTGTATAGGGGGTTAGGGTTCAGGAAGGTTCCTAGCCAGAATACATATAGGGGGTTAGGGTTCAGGAAGGTTCCTAGCCAGAATACCTACAGGGGGTTAGGGTTCAGGAAGGTTCCTAGCCAGAATACCTACATGTATAGGGGGTTAGGGTTCAGGAAGGTTCCTAGCCAGAATACCTACAGGGGGTTAGGGTTCAGGAAGGTTCCTAGCCAGAATACCTATAGGGGGTTAGGGTTCAGGAAGGTTCCTAACCAGAATACATTGTACCTCTAAAGGGGGTTATGGGTTTGTAAATTTGTATGCATCTTGTAATTCTTGTCTGTACACTACATGTACAGTATGTTTAGTTAATTGCTGACTGTGTACAAATGTAGTGAGACAATCGCACATCATACAGTGTTGTACTACATGTATTTGATAAAGTGAATATGAGTCCTACATGTACATGTATTGTGCATCATCCGGCCGATGCTTTGCTCTGAATACCATCTGTCCAACATGTCAATTTTGTACTACTGTACACAATGTACAAAACTCCATGAACCACCTTTCAGAACAATTGATGTGCCATGGTCGAGCGGTTTAGTGCATCGAATTTGTGTTCTGATGGCCGAGTCGTCGGAATGTGGGTTCGAATCCCAGCCGCGACCGGGGGTGCTTGTGTCCTTGAGCAAGACACTTTACCATAATTGCTTCTCTCCACCCAGGGGGTATTAAAATGGGTACAATGTACCTGTGAGGGCAGAGTTGGTTGTTGTGTTTGATTAGCCCTACTGTATATGCGCTGTAATGGCAGCAATTGAGCTGTATACTCCCCAGGGAGCTGAGATGGTTTCAGGAATGATTTATGCACCTGATGAGCAGGGGTAATAATGTAATGCGCCTTGAGCACCAGTTTGGTGGATACGTGCGCCATACAAAAAATGTATAAGTCCACATTATTATTATTATTATTATTATAAATGTATACGTATGCATGCATGAACTAAGCAACAGTGTATTGTGTGCAGATGGTCACATTGTTACAATAGCTCAGTGCTTAACACCATCACAAGGCTAATTGACAACGATTTCCAATCAATTATTCCCAGACGGAGCATCTGTGTAAGAATTATGAAATCACGAAACTGAAAAGCACCCACTTGATGTCATTACCTGGAATAGAGTGTGTCATATACATACTATGTACATGTACATGTATGCATGCATGTGGTTAGGTGAATGCCGTTCGGTTTACAAACAAATCAACCTCGTCCTCGGGGCTTTCAAGCAGTTTCTGTACATCAGTATACATATATTGAAGATTCATGGCCGAGCATCGGATTCAAGTTCTGGTGGTGTTGGGTTCAAATCCCGGCCTGGCCGGTCGCGGAGCTTGTGTCCTTGAGCAAGACACTTAAAACCATAATTGCTTCGTCCTTCGGATGGGACGTTAAGCCGTAGGTCCCGTGTACTACAAACATCGGTGCACGTCAAAGAACCCATAATGACACTTATCGTTGCAAGAGTAGGGGTTTACCTCGGTGTCACTGGTAGCTAATTGATGGCCTATTGAAAATCATCTAGGCTATAGGTGACATGGTTACCATTAAATAAGGCGTTTATTATTATTATTATTGTTATGTACACGTATCCACAAAATTAGGTGATCGTAGCCGATGGGGTTTGGGGGTATCGAGTTTGATAAACAATTTTAAAATCCAAATCCAAATTTCAAATCCTACGCATGTTACTTTTCTCATTCTTTTTTGATAAATAAACATACCAAAAAAAAAAAATAATAATAATAATAATCATACAATGTACTTAGACATGTAGGCCTGACATTATGAATACCCAAAAATCTAATGATTTAAAAAAAAAAAAAAAAGATTTTGCTTTATGTAAATTATTTTGTAGTACTCAGTTTATTGTGGGAATCACTGTTTCCCACCAGAGTCTTGTTTAAGGCTGTGCCGGGTCTCCGGGTACCTGGATACCCGACCTAAACTGTCATTACCCGGTTCCATTTTTTTGGTTCCAATTACCCGTAAACGAATTTTGAAAATTTGGACGGAACATTTAAACCACACAAAATGGAATCTCCGATTTTTTTTGGTTAACATTTTTTGTGTGGGGAATGGGGATGGTTTTTTAATATAGAGGCGGGAAATTATTACAGTAAGTCCACATTTATTATGACTCGAATAAAACGAGAGAAACTTGTGTTCATATTGGTTATTTTATACATTCCGGAGTATTTGTGTTTTTACAAAATTGTTTACGGGTAACCGGGTATCTGAAGATTTCCAATTTCGGGTATCCGGTTCCTGAAATAACCGAAAACGCACAACCTTAGTCTTGTAGTGAGAAGTACATGTATGTGTACAATGAATTAAAAAAGACAAATTTGCATTTTTTTCGTCAACTTGTCACAGATTCTGGTATTCATTGTAACCCTTACGAAAATTGGGACACCTGTCCTGTTTCGGAACATTGCAGCATACTCTCCCGTCGCTGCGAATGCAACAGCAGAACGACAAGGCATCCTGTGACAAGTCACTGCGAGGCAGGTGAGTTTAAACTTGTAGGAAAAATACAACTGTTCAACTAGTCGTTTTACAATGTTGTTAATGTTATAATTTTTTTAAAGTAATTTAACCCCTAACGCCCTAGGCACTTATCTCCAAAATGAATTTTTGTTGATCTTTCATATTCAGCACTTATGGCCTGTACTTCTTGCCAGGTCGTAATTTTGCCCCATTTGAAGAGGTGAAAGTACCAGTTTCCAACAGTGCTGAATTTTTTCCCCCAAAAAAAGTGCCCCTTGGAGGATTTTTTAAAGATTTGGGGTGGTTAGGGAGTGAAGACCGTTCACGGTGACACCATGTGAAATTCTCAATTGAGTAGTAATTACACGTACATGTAGTTCTGAAAAGAACTGGTTGGTTACAACTCGACGTTTCGATCAGTATGCTCTGATCGTCTTCAGGAGAATGCCAGACTCTGGGAGACGCTGCTGCTTAGTAAATAGACTGCTGGGAGATTTGTGATTTAACGCTGGATACTGGAAGATTAGTTCATTGTATCCAGCATCCAGTGTTTTAAACGCAATTCCCCCCCCCCCCCCAACAGTCTACCTAACACTATGAACAACTTCACCTTGAAAATACCCCGAAAACCCATTTTGCCTTGAAATAACAGTTCACCGTAATTTCACTGCAATTTCACAGTGTCTCTTCCTCTCAGATATTGCCAATAATGTTCACTGTGATTTCACGGCAAATTCATGGTGCTCTCGAGAATTAATGAGCTGCCCCAAAAACTGCCATGAGAAGTTCATGGCATTTTTACAGCGTTTTCATGGCGAAGGAATTCCAAGAGTATTACATGGCAATTTCACAGTGTTGTGTCGTCATGAAATTGTCGTGAACTATTTATTTCACGGTAAAACAGATTTTCAGGGCATTTTCAGGGTAAAGTTATTCATAATAAGTCACAGTGTAAGCAGCATTCTTCCGGAGACGATCAGAGCATACTGATCGAAACGTCGAGCTGTTAACCACCCAGTTCTTTTCCGAAGTCAGTTGAGAATTTTACACGGTGTCACCACAAACGATCGTTTACTTGATCCCTTTTCACCATGCAACGCTACAGATAATATTATCATTTGTTTGTGTAATTTCCACTTCTGTCGTTCTTTGTGCACGGTTTCCATCTGATCACACACACATGTGGACAAAGTTGTTTATGAGCACGTACAACATGTACACACGGTCTGTTAATGCATGTCTTGAAATTCTCCAAATGCTGCGCGTCGTCTTATGTGCATGCAGCTAGCCATCCGTAATTAGATTATAAATAATAAATAAATAAAATAAAAATTATCATTACATGGTGTACCCGAAAGAACTCAAAAACATAAATGTATTTTGCACAAAAAATTACGGCACCTCGGACAAAATTGAAAGTACTCAGTCACTGGCTGAAGTCAGTGTTTGACAAACATTTGTTTATTACGGTTTTTGAAAACTGCAATGAAAACGTTTTTTTTGGGGGGGGGATTGTGATTTTGGCCATGTTTCTTATTAGACTACATGTAGGTTAGTACACGAGTGGCATGCTTCATGTAGGTAATAGACTTCTGATGCTTCACGTACATTGTATGCTAAAATAGATCTGTAGCTGTGAATGCATCCGTACTTTATGTGGATGCATAATTTACAGATTTCTAACCAAAAGTGTGTACGCGCTGTCTTTTAAATTAATTCATTTTAAAAATCACTCTCTATTGAAGAAATCTATAAGCAATTGATCGGTTTGTCAGACATTCAGAAAAAAATATTCTCATTAAGATGATTGATGTCAAATGTTTGGCTGTTGTACACTCATGTAAATGTACATATGTACTGAATCCAGCTTGTTATAATTGGTTTTCCATGCAAAAATACGCACATCATTGACATGGAAAATGAGTTCCTGAGCTACAATGTACATGTACACAGTATTACATGTAGGGTACATGTATTAAACTGTTGGTACATGTATACGTCTGAACCCTCCTACAATCAGTGTAATTTTTGAAACAACCCATTCAGGCCACTCCAAGCTATTAGCTGTTGCCAGTGGCCTCCTATGGTTACCCTTCTGTGCACTGTCACACCACTGAGATTGCAGTGTAAGGTGGTCTCCCAGTAACCCTCCTACAATCAGTGCAATTTTTGAAACAACCCATTCAGGCCACTCCAAGCCATTAGCTGTTGCCAGTGGCCTCCTATGGTTACCCTTCTGTGCACTGTCACACCACTGAGATCACAGGGTAAAGTGGTCTCCCATCGATACATTGCAGGCCATACTAATATGTTCAAACATTTACAGTGGCCTTGGGTGGCACACAGTTGATTTTGTAAGATTACTTGGAAAGGACAGCAGGCTTGTACATGTATGTACTGAAGGTTGCTTCAGAACAGAATTTAGTGGTTGGGAGTGGCCTCCATGTGTAGGAGGGTTAAAGAACAGAATTTAGTGGATCGGAGTGGCCTCCATGTGCAGGAGGGTTAAAAATCTAACTTTTCCAGAAAAAAAGAAAGCAATTTTTTAGCAGCAAAAGATAATTTACAGGAATCTGTGATTTTTTTGATAAAGGAAAAGTGTGTGCTGTATACATAAATGTAGAATCCTTTATTATAAAAGGTACATGTATTAACCGTCCTGAATCCTCCAAAATCCATCAGTGCACTTTTGGAAACATGCCCTCATCTTCAAAATTACATTACATTACATTACATTACAACAAGTTTTTATCATGCGCCATTCCTGAGAGGCTCATGGCGCTTACAAAAGTTAATATGACATAATAAATACAAATCAGGATAGAATAAGACATAAATTGATGCAAAATTAATGAGGAAACAAGTGAGTTTTAAGAGCCTTCTTGAAGGCATTAACAGAAACAAATTGATATAAACAGGAAGATTGTTCCATAGTTTGGATGCACAAACAGTGAAAGATCTATCACCAGCACCATGCATTTTCGTTGATCTTTCACATTCAGCACTTATGGCCTGTACTTCTTGGCCAGGTAGTAATTTTGCCCCATTTGAAAAGGTGAAAGTAGGCTACATACGTACCAGTTTCCAACAGTGCTGGATTTTACCCAAAAAGTGCCCCTTGGAGGATTTTGCAGGATTTGGGGTGGTTAGGATTAAATTGCAATGAGAAGATTTACATAGAAAGCTCTCGAAATCTACACACACACATGTATTTGAACAATACTCAAATACATTTTGCCAAAATCGCTGAAAATTTACCTTTAAGAAATTTTAATATAAATGTGTTTTAAAGCTTTCAGATGTTCAAATAAATTCAGTATTTATACTGAGCTGGGAAAAAAAACTGATAATATAATTATCAAATGTCTGTGTGTGTGATGGTAGTTTTTCAAATTGCTCATTTGTAGTTGACAGCGACACGGTATTAAGAATTCTCGGAAAACTACGTGTAAAAAGAGAGAAGAGTAAGTCATTGTGCATTGGTAACCTACTTGAAGTCACCTCATTACTGCCAGATTGTTATCCTGGTTTTTTTTGTTGGTAGTTCGTAGCATTTAGAATGTGTGGGATTATTGGTTTTTGGGGAAATGAAAATGTAATTCAATCATGAAGTCTTCGGTTTACAAACAGATTTTGGGGGAAAAATCATTTGAAAAATATAAGATTACATATTCATGATGTGTAGACCTTCATTAGACTGCAGCCATATTTTTATTTATTTTTTTTCTTTTTTTTCTTTTTTTTTCTTCTACCATTCAAATTAACCCTCCTACTATAGCTATTTAAAGGTCAAAATCAGTCAACTGACTGTTTTGACTGTTGACCCAAATGTGCACACAGGGGCATTTTTGACTGTCATTTTGACCACCCTGAACAATACCAGACAATGCTTTTACCAGTCCAAAACAGTTGACTCATTTTGACCTGTAAATGTACAGTTGTACTTACTACACATAAGGTTTGACAGTGTTTGACTTTTAAGTGCACTAGATATACCTTGGCAACTGGCAAGTATATCAACATTTTGACTGATTTTGACCCTTGTAGGAATAATGTGACCAAACCGAGTCTAGAAGGCAAAAATAGGCTGGTGCCTTTGATTATGTATCGAGAATCAGCACTATGATTTAACACGTGCATGACGGGGGAACCAGACAAAAATGGCCGCTTGTCTGATAAAGGTCTACATATCGAAAAAAAGAAAAAAAAAGAAAGGTCGATCACGAGTACACACGGTTTAGGGATTGTTACTGCCGGAGGTTGTGCATGGCAATTGCCCGTAGAATTGTACACACAATATTTGTATCAAAGTCTATTTCTATGGGGCGTTACCACACACGCATCCTCTGTAAGCAGTAATCCCCAAAGTGTGTATTCAGTACATTCAAAAGGCCTTGAATTTTGAAGGGCTGCAAGGCTATTTTTTTCCCCTTGGTACCTGTACTGGGAACATTTCAAGGGGCACAAGTGTAATCATATATTTGGGTACTTAATGGGTACAGACAGGATTTTTTTGCCTTGCCTTGGTGAAACTCAAGTCGGGTGTTTCAACATTTTCAAGGAGGTTTCAGACTTCGATTCCATCGATCTGTTCCTTCAGCCGCCAGTGGCTTCATGATTGCACTCATCTTCATTTCCTCACATTAAAGGACCATTCCAGTACCAAGCTGTTGAAACAAAATATATATGTACCGTACCTGTACATGGAGTGACGAAAAAGTATCCATGGTACATGTAGTTCACAAATGATGTCACATTGACACGTTTGATGCCGTTTTGCCCTGGCTAATTCACCGATCCAGCAAATGGCATGGATTAACCAGTAAGGTTAACCTTTCAAGAAAAACACGTTTTGGAAAATGTTGTGGCCGGAGGTTGTGCGTGTTCCCATGACAACAGTTGTTGTGTCAGTCACATGCTTGGCTTTTGTACGGGTGGCGTGACCGAGTTGTCAGCATCACCTCTGTACGCGTATATTCATTGGTTACGTGTTTTTTTTACTTATTGCAAACCTTGATCACTGGTACACAGGACTTGAAACTGGTACACGTATAGCACTTGTAACTGGAATGGCTTTTTTTTGTTTTTTTGTTTTTAAAGTGGCTGCCCATATTCTGCATGATTTTTATTCTCTGCTTTCGCAATTGAATAATGCATCTACCAATTGCTGTCTCCTAAACTCCACCTCCCTAACATCCACCACAGGGATAATCACATGTATATGTACATATATGCAAATTGTCCATATTAACCCTAACTCCCTAGACAACAAAAGCAGTTGGAGGATTTTGAAGGATTTTTATTGTCCAGTAACAATGCTTAGGGAGTTAGGGTTAACATCCCCCCCCCAAAAAAAAAAACAAAAAAAAACACACAAAATCACACAAAAAATACTGAGGCATAGAAAAGACAATCAATGATCAAAATCTGCACCTTAGGCTTCCAAAATTTAAACCCAAGTCCCCAGGGTGCGGCCTTGGGCGGGTTGAGAGGAGAGGGGTTGGAGACAACAAATGATATGCATGCAACAGCAACAGCATCGTACCGCTCGCCAAGTACCAGCTACATTTGGTTTCAGAATTTCACAGCCATAACCACTGCCTTTTTTTTTCTTTTTTATATGCATGTCACCCCATCCCATCCCATCCCCCATCTCATCCCCCATCTCATCCCCATACCTCCCTCCCATTCCTAGACCATCCCGAATCCACGGACTCCGGCAGTTTCTATGGTAAACCCGACGGTAAACAAAGCGATTCCTACAATCCGGAATATCCGTATGGGGACAATCACGACGGTGGTCTAAATGATCATGATTCGTGGAGGGACGACTTTCGGTTCTGTAAAGCGGACGGCGAGTGCAGACTGCGGGAGTACTGCTTCGGCCTCGGGCTGTACTCGGAGGGAGCGTGTCAGTGCGTCACGGGATACCGACTGTCCGATGAGCGGGACAGGTGTGTCAGCGAGTCTGCTGAAGGTTGTTACTGTGTATCAGTGTTGTTGTTGTTGTTGTTTTTATTGTGAGCGCGTGTTTTTTTTTAAATATGGTGTAAATCGAGTACTTAATACAAAAGGATACAATGGGTTGGAGGTTATTGTCTGCAAATGCCCTCGTACAAATCAAATGGGAAGTGCCTAAAAAAAAGTACAACAAAGAGAGCACTAGGAGGTCCTTGGCTTACACCGTAAACAAAAGTTTAAAAAAATATGATTTGTCGGCAAACATCCCTACTGAATTCAGCCGAATTCAGCAAGAGTGATATGCGTGCGTTTGTTTATTATGGTATAAATCGAGGACTTAAAAACAGAAGGGAACAATGGGTTCTCGGTTGGCGGTTATTGTCGGCGAATTTGTCCTCGGTTGAAAAACATATGTACAAATCAAACGGGAGATGCCTAAAACAAGTTTTAGGGGGTGTGATTCGTCCGGATATTTCCAGAGGTTTCCGGATTTTCGGATTTTTACAAATCGCAATGTTGCGATCCTCCGGATTTTAAAGATTTAACCCTCCGGGGACAGGTTCAAAAAGAATCCTTCGGAGTCAGCACATGTACTGTAGCTGTAGTATGAGTGACTTTTCTTTTTTAATTAATAACTATGTTAATTTTTATGCTATTGAAGAGAGTAAATTATGAAAATGAAGGTTATGAATCACTGAATGTGAATATTGATTCGATGGAACAAAAAAGACGTTATGAAGCTTACCGTTCATGCCAGTTTCAAAAAGAGCGCCCGTGAAGAGCGCCCTCTTGTGCCTTAAAAGGCTTACTGCAGTAAAAGAGATAAAGCAGATGGGTAAAACACATCCAGTATGCCGGCTAAAAAAATAATAATTGGAGTTGGATTTCTTCAATTGATCCCTAAAACTGATGTGAAATGCCGTGGAATAGGCCTATCTAGATGGATGTGGAACAAAAAATTTTTTTGAGTGAGTTATGTAATAATTAGTGGTTTTGCTGAGACAGCTGCAGTACACGTGCTTCCCCGGAGGGTCAAGCAATAAAGGAAAGCAAAGCAAATGCTCAGAACTATAGATTTCACCCCCAGCGCTGTTCGTAACAGCGGCCCCGATACCCCTAGCAAAATTTACGTGGTTTTTATTTCAAAACAGCCCAATCACCCCCCTGTCAAAGGGAACAAAAGAGGGTAAAATTAGGATCTACTTGGTCTGCACCATAAACAAACCTTGGTGAGTGTGTGTGTGTGTGTGTGTGTGTGTGTATGTATGTATGTACAGTATTTGTTCTTGTTCTTGTTTGGTACTATATTTGTACAAAGCATGGAAGGACAGATTGTGCCTTTTGTGGGGGATGAAAAGAATGCAACGCTCAATTTGGAGACTGTTTGAGCAGATGTACCAGTCATTTTACATTGTTCTCAATGTGGTGCGCATGCTTAATTAGCCTTGGTTCAAGCAGAGTGTAAGACAGGATTTGGAAATGGGACGTCCAAGTTTGTTATTCCTTGTAAAACAGGGCATCCAAATTTGTTATTCCTTGTAAAACAGGGCGTCCAAATTTGTTATTCCTTGTAAAACAGGGCGTCCAAATTTGTTTTTCCTTGTAAAACAGGGCGTCCAAATTTGTTATTCCTTGTAAAACAGGGCGTCCAAATTTGTTATTCCTTGTAAAACAGGGCGTCCAAATTTGCTATTCCTTGTAAAACAGGGCGTCCAAATTTGTTATTCCTTGTAAAACAGGGCGTCCAAATTTGCTATTCCTTGTAAAACAGGGCGTCCAAATTTGTTATTCCTTGTAAAACAGGGCGTCCAAATTTGCTATTCCTTGTAAAACAGGGCGTCCAAATTTGTTATTCCTTG